>CAJGYO010000019.1:25846433-26076474 GCA_904845875.1 Miscanthus lutarioriparius | reverse complement strand
AGAGGGAGCCAAGGCGAGCTAGTGGTGCAGAGGAATTAGCGCGGGGCCAAGTGGTGGAGACCGGCCACGACGCGGGCGACGACGGGCCTTAACGGCCGGCGGTGGCAAAGCTCCAAAATTGGAGGTCGGCGTGACATGAGTCAAGGCAGGGTGGGGTTGGCTAGAGAGGAGACATGAGGGCGGAGACGCGAGCACAAGAAATTGATGAGAGGTGCTCGCTCTCTAGCTCACCGTGACGCGACCCGACGGCGATGGAACATAGAGGGAGAGAGAGAGACGGGGGGCGATAGTGGGTTCTGCTCATCCACGCCTTGGCGGGATGCGGCCGACCAGACTTAAGGCGGCATCTGCGCACCCGCTACACGACAATGCGGCCAAACAACGTGCGCGCGCGAAGGCAGGTGGGGCACGGCAGGCGCGGCCGCAGCGCCATTAAGGCAGGACGACGGCGCGGGGCAGCCCACGTGCGAACTAGGACAAGGCAAGCAGCAACAGCATAGCGTCACAGTGGCGTCGATAGCGGCAGCGTCGTGACACGAGGCGGGTCGGCAGGGCGGACGCAACAGCAAGTTGATGGCGCCGATAGTGGCTCCGTCGTGGAGCGTGTGGGGCAGTCGGTAGCAGCAGCAACAGTAGTGGCTCTACGCGGCGAGGCCAGCGGCAGTCCAGACCTAGCTAGGCCAGAGGCGGCCACGGCTGGCCGTGCGTGGCAGCGTGCGCACGTAGATGCGCAACCAACACGATGACGCCAAGCGCTCGAGCGCGGTGATCGCAGCCACGTGGCCAACCGGCCCGAAACCATGACACGCATAAATTTTAAAGCGCTCAACACGACCAAACGGTTGCTCCTAAACCTAAACCGTCTTCACCATGCTCAAGTGGCGCATGAGACTACCAAATCGAGCTATAACACTACACCACTCCTTAACCCAATCTCTCATAATAAATTGCTAAACATAGCAGTGTCTAACTGTTGGCAGACTTGAAAATTTCTAAGTTTTTGAGCTGAATTTGATTTCAAGTTCCGTTTCTAGACTATTAGAAATACCAGCTAGTAACATTATTTTTCGACCGCAAGTATTTCACTGTGATCTACAAAGTTTGTACTTCAAACTTTATTAAGGTGACCCATATATGTTCTATTGTATTTTTGCTTAATAAAAATTGGTTTTCAACCTTAAGTGATATAAGTTTCATTTCGCAATTTTAGTTGATCATTTCGAGTAACAGAAATTGATCTACATAATTTATCACATGCATTAACATATAAACATAATGCTCATGACATGTTTTAGTAAATGATTTACGTTGTAACACCAAGGGTGTTACAGGCGTCGCACGGCGACGACGGCCTGGTCATAGCGCTTTGCCTGTGCGTGTGTGCTCAGCTGTCACCATTGGCACGTCTTATTTTGTTCTTCTTTCCTACCTTCTTTCCCCCCGCGTATAAAATTTTGAGGGTAGATGAGCAGCTAGACAAGAAAAGAAGCTGAGTAGTACACCTTTGAGTCAACTTGAGATTGATTTAAAACATAGTCTTAAGGAAAGGCTAGCATCTTTACTGCTGAATGGTTTCGCAAAAAACAACAACTATTTTGCTCTGAAGAGATAGAGATACACAATACTTTCATATGGCAGCAAATGGAAAACATAGAAAGACAAGTATTTTTTCCACTTGTCCAGGACTAGGAGGAAGAAATATGTTGATAGCCAAGATATTATCGGGAAACTAAAGATGGAACAAGAAAATCATGTGCACTCAAAAGAGATGAATTTTGGATAAATTTGTGAAGAAACATAGAAAACCGATCTAGACCAGTTTAGGGCTCTCGGCCGCGCAGCACACAAAACCAACCCAAACCGATTTCTTTAGCGAAGTCATCGTGCACTATTTAAACCAACCCAGGTCGTTTTTTGAAACCAGGCCGAGCCAATTTTGTCAGGCCAAGTCAAAATCGTGATTTCTTTGTTGCAAACTTCTCCGATCTCATAGGAAACTTGTAAATTGTGTGTGGAATATGTTTCCTACTGAAATAAAACCAACCATCTCTATTTATATGATAGGATCATGACTGAATGAGAGATTCATCTATCCAATTAACAAAAAATCAATCTACTATACTTTTTACCCTACTTTTCCCATTTACTGCTGCTCCTCGTTCTTCATTGTTGTTGATGGTTGGTGGTTCAATGATGACGAATCTCTAGAGCGGTCAAGTAGCCACCATGGGCCTTGACGAGGTCCCTTCCGAGCATGATGTGGTCCCTTCCGAGCATGTGACAACACCAATCCACCCAACACACATGGATTGAGGTGAATATATGAGCATCCAAACAAGACCTAAGTTGAGCAAGGAGGATCATGAGTCATGACCCACCACCTTGGTCTCAACCGGGCTCTGCCCTTGTCTCTCGTCGACTGCTATCTACTCTGCACGTGAGTTCTTACATCACGAGGACGAGAACCACATTGAGAACATAGCGGATCTGTGAGTAAAACTGATGGTATAGACTAGTTGCTTAGGGGAGCAATTCTAGGAGTCTCTTTATATCCTTTTGTATTGAAAGAAAGAGAGATTTCGGTGAAAAAATATCCTCGGTTTCTTCAATTAGATCTTTAAATATTGTCATCCTCTATTCCTAGTTTCTCGCTAGCCAAAGATAGAGAGTGAAGTTGACTCCAAAGTATGCACAAGATATAGAGAAGCTATTGGAAGGTAGAAAAAAAATATAGAGATTAATTTTTATTCAAATGACTCTCCAAATGAGAATTAGAGAGTGAGTTTAAGAAATATGGTTGGATATACTTTGAACTATCGCCTTAGTTTGATTTTTCTCCTCAAACTCTAACCAAACATCTTATCACTAAACTCTCAAAACTATTCAAACTATCTCCATGCCTAGTTTTGAGTAGTTTTGAAGGCAGTTTTATATTTTTTAGTTAAAAATTTAAAAAAAATACTTGATGATATTTTTAAACCATAGAAAATCTCTCTAAGCTTCTAAAAATTTCAAAGAAAAATGAAGATAGATTGGTATATTACCAATTCAAATAAAATCTTTATAGCTCATGAAAATATTTCTAGATGCTTAAAAAAATAGATTTAGCTCTAGAAAAATAGAAAAAATATATCCAAAACATTTTAAACCCCCAGCCCATCCCAAAACTTTCTATTGATATGTAATGTGTTTTTGAAACTTTTCACAACAAATAACATAATAAGCAACCATCACTTGTCATGCAATGTTTTCAAACCATGTTTATGCATCAATTAGAATTTTTTATATTTCTTTGAATATTTTCCCCATTTTCCTTGAGTTACACCTAACTTTTAAAAGTTTTAAATGATGTTTTTGTGGGCTCTAAATATTTAATTTGCATTTTTTTGTATCCTAATATATGTCTAGTTTTTTTTAAATCTTAAAATCATAAAGACATTTTATATAATTTAAAAACCTTATCAAGTGTTTACCAAATTATTTTAAACTAGAAACAAACGAAACTGCCTTCAAAACCACTCTAAACTAGAGTAGGAAGGTAATTTGTAAGATTATGAAAGTTCAGAAGTAAGATGTTTGGTATTAGGGTTTGAGAAGAAAAATTAGACGACGATGATAGTTGATAGATAGAATAGATTTTTTTTCTTCCCGGTGCACCTTCTCTCCCACGAGCCACGAGCCACGATACCTTTGGGCCTTTCTATTTCTGGTGTCCGCTTCCTTAGCAGGCCTTCTTCGTCCCCTCACCCCCACATGAACCTGAATTGTATCGGCTGGACACTGGGCCATGATTGTTCCAAGTCTCAAGTCCACGACTACACGCAGAATGAGGAGGCGGCCATGAGGATGAGGGAATAGTACAAGGAAACTTCGCATTAGACAGAGGGCCGTGCAATGCACTTGTCACCCAAGAGGCCAAGACCCAAGCAACTAGCGCTGGAAGCCTGGAACTGGGAATACGGCTTCTCGACCCTCGCGAGCTGCCAACCAAACGGAGGAGACTGCCCTCAACGACCATTTTTCACGTAAAATAACGTTGATCCGAATATCTGTTTGACTGTTTCCAAAATTATCTCCAATGGGGTGGATATATATAGGCCCGTTTGGCATAGCTCAGCTTTAACATATAATTTTTTTTTTAAATAACTTCATGAGCAACTTTTATGTTGAAGCTAAGTTGTTTTGGAATAAATGTTTGGCAAAACAGCTTCACATGATGGAACAATGAATAGAATGACTATAATATGGGAGATGAAGCTGGGATAAGCTATTTTTTTCAACTTCATCCCAACTCATATCTTTGTGAGAGGAGGAGAAAAACAGCTTCACCCATAAAGTTGTTTTGGAAATAAGTGTTTGGAAGAAAAAAAAACAGCTCACAATAGCTAATGAAGCTGTTGTGAGCTGTGCCAAACAGGCCCATAGTTTTAAGGTAGGCAGGTTACACTTGCAACCTTGCTGGGCTGACAGTTCTAAGCATCTTTGATTTTGATAAAATCATAAAAGGCAATTGACAACCATAAAAGGCAACAACGAAAACTTTTCATACTAGTTTCACGGCATCGTTTAGCCGCGGTCAAGGTTGGAGATGCCAGTAGTTTTGACTTTTGAAGACACGCAGTCCTCAGAGATCTGGATCCAATATTTTCTTTCTTCGCCAGAGCCAGATAGCACTATAGATAGCAGCAATCATCCTCTATTCACATCCTTGGAGTGACGTCGAAGTTTGTGTTCAACAACAGGCAATCATCTTGTCTGATAAGGTCCAGCAAAAAATTTCCAGGCCAATATTTCAACAACACTTTTATATATGTCCTTGTCACCAATCAAAGCTCAGTGTATGGTTATATATCTTCTCCGAGGACTGGATAAGGAGAGGAGAAATGCCTTCAATGCCTGATTTGTACATGTACAAAGCTGTAGGAGAAAAGAGGTGTGTTGAGAGAATTCAAGGTTCTGTTCGCTTGAGCTTATAAGTCAGAATCAACTCTATTTTTTTAACCATGGAACATTATTTTTCTCTCACAACAAATCATTCTTACGATCTAGAGCCGCAGCAACAATAAGTCCTGCTGAACAGAGCCCAAGAATGCAACGCATGCAAATTAAACCCTCTCTTATCACCGTCGATGGCCGTCGTCCATGGGTCCTCAGGTACTGAAAATAGTCCTACTATCATTGACTTTGTCCCAATCGGTGACCCTACAGTTTATTGTCACTACTTTGAGATGGACCACACAGGGTATATATATCACTATGGTAGCTGAAGTGTCAAGCTCAAGCTCAAGCTCATCCTCGACCACGGGTTTTTTTTTCTGAATATATTTCAACATAATCCTATATATGTACCTAAAAGAGTAAAAGGAGAAAAGTAAAGGATTAGAAAATGATATCCTATACACCCAATCCATATGCATGTTTGATATGTTTAGTGACAAGTGTAGTTATGGGTAGCCTTGATGCTGTACGTTAGGCTCTAACATGTAGGTTCATATATTGAGGATTTCTCAAGCATCAGTCCATGATTACACGGCTCAAGAAAGGTGTATACGCGGGCCTCCTTTCTCGTTTTCTTTAGGTTGTGGTCCCTTGGGCCTGCACTTTCATTCCACCCATCAAATATCTCCTTTCTCGTTTTCTTTAGATACTCCTTGTTGATCAGCACTTATATGACACACAGCCCTTTAGCACATCTGCACATGTAAAGCTAATTAAGCTACGCACCTAGGTCATGTGCAGTGTCTTCCAAGTATAATAACACCGTGCCCTCCATGTTACTGCATTGTGCACGTTGAAGGATGAAGGCTTGAAGCTGAATTTGTTTTCGCGTAATGATGCTGCATGCCCTCAACGGTCTGTGGCAAATGGTGGGTCATGAAGTGGCATGCACTACTGTTGAACATGATTCTGGGTTATGCAAGCCCACATCAGGATCCCTCAGTGCTCAGACATCAACCCTTTGGATGTGCACGCAGACCTCAGTGCACGCAGATCAGAGTTTGAAGTTGAAATTCGACTTGTTTTGATGTCTGTATTAGGGTCTTTGGATGTGACTTTGTCCGTTAAACCATTAGGCCAGGCCAACTACCTCCTGTATTGCTGCCGTCCGATTGCTAGGATTCTCAAAGTTTTCGTCTTGGAAAGAACGATTGACACCTAAATGTGGCGTAGAATGCAGGCCTTGGAACTGAGGTGCTACAATCCTGAAAATAGTTTAGAGTGGCTCGGTTGATTACAGATTCCCATTTCTATCAGAAAATTAAAGTTCATTTTTTATTGGATTCTCCCTTATAAAAAAAATCTGCTTGTTGTCACATTGTGACGCACTGTTCAGATAGCTAGGAAAATCGGGCTGGACCGATAAGGACGAAGCTATCAGGAAGTAATTGGGGCTAGGACTCTGGATAAGGAAATTGCGTGAGGCAACCTGCTACTGCTAGTTGCATTGCACGGCGAAGCGTATGCAGACCTTATCCATGACCAACACGCTTTCCATACGTGTATATCCTTATGCTCCTTTTGTAAGCAAGGGGGAGCAAAACCCAGGGATAGAAAACCCTCCACTAAGAACTAAGATAATAACTAAAATGATATCCTCATGCATTATTCTACCAGGAAAAAGTCCGAGATCCCGAGGGCCAAATTAGGCCTTAGCCTACTACTCCTACCCGTTCTGTTCGGGCATGTGCGTGCTTGCTATATTAAAAATTGCTGCAGTTGTTGAATCCTGTGGCATAGAACCTGTAAAATGGGATAAGAAGGCGTCTTACGCGTTGAAATTTGTCGTCAGAGCAGTCTGATAAAGCAGATCATAATCTATTGATTAGATCACTGATCTATTGTCAATAATGTATTGAGTGTATGTGGACTTGTTTTGCCAGCATGACAGCATGCAATGCTATATAGTTTAAGTGAGATATGTGTGATCTGTGATGTGGCTCGTCTGAACTTTTTATATGATGTATAGGTACCAGTGATGAAGAATAGTTCTGAACCTGAACACTGCCTATCCTTAAGATTCAGAGACGATAACGGATCAGATTTGGATTGGGTCACTGCGGTTGTAAGGATGCTGATTCGCTGCAGGTTTTATCAGCGGAAAGCGTATACAACAGTATTTCATCAAAATGGATGGAGACATTTTATATCTGTATCTTGGTTACTGCTTTTCACCGTCACTTTCTGAGTATTTGGCATCTTGCAGGAATAAAGTACGGAAACAGTGTAACATAAGATAAAATGGAGAATCTGAAACTTCCGTGCGACAATGAATACCAGCCTTACAAGTTCTATTTTTCAGATATACAGGTAAACTTGCACAGTCATTTGGTTGATTTTTTTCTGAAGGATTTATGTTCTGATGTAGTTGGAGGTCAAATGTCCCCAGTAACCAAGATCTATCAATGGCTGACTACTCATTAGGATGGCAAAAGACATATAGTCAAAACGATGATATGATTGATAGAAGTTGTTGTCAAGACTCGACCACGGTCATCGAGGTTAGTTAGTGTATTTGGTAGATACAGTATATAACAAGATGCCTAAACATAAGTAAATAAAGAAAAAAGAGCCAGGTTGAGAGTTGGTGTAGTGCTGTTGAGGGGTTGCTTTCACCTTTCAGCACTCTTATATTCTCTTTGTTACGCCACCAAGCAACAGAAGCTCCCCGTCCATGCAATTTATTCCACTGTTACAGTTTCTGATTACATGCCCACACACATTTTTTTTTCGAACTTTACATGGCAATTAAATGCTTAAGACCTTATTTGGATGTTGTCAGATTCACCTCAATCCACATGTCTTGGGGTGAATTGGTGTGGAATTTAGTTCGAGTTCCACTCCAATTCACCTCAACACACGTTGATTGATACGAATCCGACTACATCAAACCAAACCTAAGGTTTGATTGTGGTCTGGTAAGCCTTGGATTCTGGAAGTTACAACTTTAGTTTCTTAGTGAGAGAAAATGTTCCATTCATTTACCTTTGGCAGTTTCAGTAATTATTTTTACCTGTATATATATACTCTAGAGAGAAAAAGGATTTCTGTATATGATTGGTGATAGGATAGGCTTAAGTCGGAAGCGTGCAGGCTGATGAGTGACATGGGAATGAATCGATGCTTCTTGCTCAAGCAAGAAACATAGACTTTTGGTTGCCTAAACACATGACCTCGTCATGCTGTACACCAGGATCTGTCGCTTCACTTGTCGTCAATCCAAACAGCAAGTTGATGTGTCTCTCCCAATCTAGTTTAATTATCCAATCAACTACCCAACTGCACTAACAGTTTGATGGATGCTTGCCTACAATGCGCAGCGTAGCTGCCTGTTCATCATTTCCTTCATATCTTAAGCCTAATTTCAGAACAGTCCCATCCCTTGGTATCTCGAGCCTGATTTGCTAGATCATGAAAGGCACATTATTAATTGTGCAAAAAGGTCACATCAGATAAACATGCACGCATGAGCTAGCAAAGTTTTTGCATTGTGGAGTGACACTATGGCCTTGTTTAGATTGCAAATTTTTGCAACATGGACACTGTAGCACGTTTCGTTTGTATTTGACAAACTTTGTCCGATCATGAACTAACTAGGCTCAAAAGATCCGTCTCGTGATTTACAACCAAACTGTGTAATTAGTTATTTTTTTACCTACATTTAATGCTCCATGCATGCGTCCAAAAATTGATGTGATGGAAAGAGAGTGAAAAAACTTGGAATTTGGAGGTGATCTAAACAAGGCCTATGGATTAGATCTAACCACAGTGCCAAATTGCCCAGATCCATGCATGTATTCATTCAGGTGATGAGTTGGAGTTGCTGGCTGAGCCGCACGCCGCAAACTGAGAGATCTCACGGTTGGCAATTGCTGTGCTGGTATTATCTGTCTTTGGGCATGGCGGCCTCCGGCCTGAAACGCGGGACCCCACATGGAACTAGCTGCACATGAAAGTACTGTGCTGACCGTTCAAACATGCATGGGGCAAAAAAAAAAAAAAAATCAATGGCTCATGCTTCATGCCTCCTCATGCGCGCATGGCTTTGCTTCCAACAGTGTTGAATCTTGATACGGCATGGTGCTGTACTGCTGTCTCTTGCGCATTTCACGTTCTTGGATAGAATGTTTATCTTCGTACCTTTCGGGCAATATATTTGATCCAATCTTGATTTGCCATGCATGTGCTGCGAAACACTTGAATATGTATTTCTTAATTTTAAGATAACGTTCTTCTATATCCAGTGTCAACAATTGATCCAATCTTGATACAGCACATGGCACAGCTCCTAGCTAGGTATTTTTCATTCTTTTGGTACAACTATTTTTACATGTGCATCATGCACATTCCATCGTAGATCCCATCCTTGTGTTTTAAGGATTTCTCATTTTTCTAGTTAAAGCTACTTATTACAAATGTAAACTAGTCACAGTAGCTACCATGAAAAATATTTGAGGGGGTATGCTCCCTAATTAATAGAGACGGGTATTTTAAAGTGCAACATCTGTAAATGATCACAAATACCTACATCTATTAATCGACTATTAACAGAGGTAGTAGACATGTCCTTTTTTCATATTTTTTAATTAAAAATTGTATTAAAAACCTGCAAACTTGGAGAATAACCGCAGCAATATCTACTTCAACATTTTGGGAGTGATGATTGCCTGATTGGTAGCAAAGTTTTTATCTATTTCTATTGCCCTAATCTTCATATCCCGAACCTGGCCCCGCTCTCTTTTTTTTCTAAGATTTGTGGTGATGCATGAATGCATGGACACATCTCAATCGATGGTTGTTCTTTCGTTTTTCAGGCATATATAACTAAACCCAAATTGACAATTGTGTCATGATCCACTGCCCCTAGTACTTGTATTTTTTTTTTCAATTGTGTTGCTTAGCATAAGAAATTGTCGTGTCTTGTCGCATTATCAATTTTTCTTTCTGAGGAAGTCCATCCCATTATCTAAGGGTTGGAAAGGCGCTGAAATTAATGTTTAGTTTTACTTATGATTAGTTTATCATTTCGATAGAGTCAGATACATGTAATTATTTATCCATTAACCAAATATACTAATCCATCTGAAAATATACTAATCCTAAAAGAAAAAACTGCAGCTGACTTTTATTTCCATATTTGAGGTCTGGTGAAGCCTGCACATAAGTGAGAGTGACGAAATACATGTGAATTTATTCATCTTTTCCCATCACCTTATACTATGCTTATGGTTTGAACGGCTGCATGCAACTCAACAAATAATTCATGTGAGCCAATGTGCACGAGTGTTTAGTGTTGACTTAACTGTACTGTATATTAAGTGTGTACGCGTACGTCTGCTTGTGCTACCCTTTGAAAAGTGATTACTGTCATAGTGTTTTCCCTTTTCTGATGAAGAAATTAAACTCTGTTGAACTGTGTACCATATTTTCAAACTACGGAGTACAATTGATGCCCATTGCAAGCCAAGCATCCACGTTACTACTAACTACTTTTCAATCATCCCAATTAATTCACCTGTTAGTACTTAGTAGGTTGTTGCATGCTGATGAGCTAGCTAATGCAATGCAGTACTGGTAAGGTCGACGTACGTTGAGTGTTTCGTTAAGCGAATGCCATGTCCTGCTGCAATGCGATTTATGGCATCTACTGCTAATATAATTGCATGAGCCGCTTCCTTTCCGTAACCTCCGTTGTTGTTGGCGCAGGCGCGTGTTGCTAGCCAGTAAAGATCTATGGAAAGCTTTTGGTCGGTGAGAGATCTGTCCAGCGGGTGATATATTAAAAAACAAAAATCCAAGCTTTTTGTGTCAGTCTCTCACTGTCACTGATGATGATTAGAAATAAAAGAGATTGCTTTCAGGACAATCAGTAGCGCCACCGCCGCGCCCTCATCATCATTCAGGGAAGTAATGCTTTTTTTTTCTGGAATATGCAAAAGATTTGCATATCATTATATTAAGTAGAAGAGTTTAAACAAACATACAACACGCTTCTATCGAGGGCCGAAGGAGGTCGACCTAACACAGCCGTAGCTGGACCATCGTAGCAACAGACCTCTTGTTTCGATATTACATAAAAGAAAACAACCAAAACTGACGCAGTGGTGCGACCTAGGAGGTGGTCTTGCGTCTTCGTGGCTGTCTGGACTAGCCCTTTCCAACGGTCGGGAAGAGCGCGTCCAGCGCTTCGTCGTTGGACATGGTTAGGTTGCCGTCGAAGAGCTTATCAAAGGTCTCCAACTGCGACACGAATGGCGCAGATAGACCCTTGGTGTAGCCCATATGCTGCATGATCAACACCTCGCCTCGCTTAGAAGCAGGTACTTGGGAGAGGCACTGAGCTGCCAACCGCATGCTCCGCCACGACATCACCGGCTTAGCAGGAGGCTGCTTGGGAGGCTCACGAATCAGCGGAGAGTCCCTCTTCCGTGTCACTTTGTTGATGAAGCTATCGAGACGGCGTTTGGCAGAGTCATCGTTGTCTACAGTCTGGTGGGTATCCACCGACGGTGAACTGGGAGGGCCCACATCCACTGTGGGGTGCTCCGTGAGTGTCTTCGGCGAGTCCCTTGCCCAGTGAATGGGGCGTGAGGCTGGTGTCCGCAGCTCATAGGAGACCACCACTGAGTCCTCATCCTCCAGCTGGGGGGCCGCCACCGCGGGGCCTCATCCTATAGCTAGGGGGGCAAAGGTGACACCAGGCGCTCAAGGGAAGGCCACGCGAGGATCCAACTGCTGACGAGCGAGGCTACGAACTCCTCTAACATCGGGTCCTCCGTGATGTCACGATCATGCGTAGCATCCGGGTACAATGTCAGCATCAACGGGTTGGGCTCGATGATGCCCGTCTTGTTGGTTCCAGCAGCGACCGAGGTGAAGGCTGATGCCATCTGGGCGGCCTCTGCCAATGGCCCGTGACTGTCGGTGGCGATTGTTGGCATTTCTTAGCATTACCACTAAGAATGGGGTTAGAATCCATTCCCATCAATGGCGCCAGAAATGCCGATTGGCAATACCGAGCGTCGCTACTAGGTTTGTGTCCCCAACAATGGTGTCAGAAGTGCCTTGTTGGTATTACTCAACAACATTACTAGTGATTATCAATGCCACTAAGTAATATCCTTGATAGTTTCTTAACAATTTTAGATATTTATCCACAAGCGCACGGAGCTATTATTGTAGCATTTCACCCAGAAGTATTTAGGGTATCATTATTTATATTTTCCTAAACAAAGACATTTGATTAAGAGTCTAGTATGGATATGAACGTGAATAATAATGCTTGCAAGTACACCAATGTTTATAGCAAGAGTAAAAACGTTGATTTAAAGATAGTGGACGCACACTTGGTATTCCTCAAAGGATAAAATAAAGAGAAAGAATAAAAGAATAATCCTGACTCAAGCAAGCATTGGTCTAGTATAGTCAAACAAATATTAGTTCATGATCATACAAGTTATATAATTAGTTTTAGGGCTAAGTGTGAAGCAGGTCGGGAGGCCACCGACTACTGGTCTGCCAGCAACCTCATGTGACAATTTAGACTCCTACACCCCAAACGAATGTGGGAGATTACAAGGGACGGACAGGGCTGTCACCACCTGCCGCCTACCACCTTAACCGTGGAGAGGGACAATGCATTCACCTGTCTCTCCATACCCAAGAACCACGCTTGCGTATACAAAAACTACCCAAATCCCTTTGGGTCCCCGACCCTATGAATCGACAGGTAAAGGACTTGGGCACACCTGACGGCACAATGAACCGCCACCTCAACTTAGCTCTAAACCCGATTATATAAGTTATATGAATGGTTAAGCATAAAGTTAAGTATGGTACTTTCATGACATACAAACTATAGACTAGTTCATATATCAAGATCATAACACAACTATACTCTAGTTCATAAGTATGACTATAATTATAATATGAGAGCATAGCTTTGGAAGAACTCATATTTCTATTCATACCCAAAGGTCTCTCTTCCAAGGAGCCAAGCTCTCTAAGGTAGCTTTGCCTTGCTCTAAAGCTACTACTAAAAAGTAAAACTACAACTAGAGAGTGAGGTGTGAGGTGTTGCTCAATGTGGTGTGTGTTATAGAGGGGGGTACCCCTCTATTTATATAAGGAGCTAGGCAGTGCTGGGGGCTATTCTTGGCGCGAGGACTGAGCTGCACCGCCTCAGCATGTCCATATACCACCGCCTATTGAAGTGGTGGACGAGAGGAGCCGGCAGGGGGTTGCCCGCCCCTAGGGTCAGCCACCCCCTGACTGAGCCACCTCGCCACCGCCTTTGCGTGGTGGGCTATGGGTTGGACATGGATCACTCCCCGGTGGTGCTTTGCCCAGTTGAGTTAAGTTGATGGGTGTCTCCCTTGTTCCTCTGTGCGAATCAGCGTTGGAAAACGCCATTCAGTGAATTTTTTCATGTATTTGTGTTTGTGACCTGTAAAACAATATTCTCCAAATACATGTAGAACTTTGTTAATAGTAAATACATATCTGTTTAAGATGGCCAATTTCTCCTCTTTTTGTACCTTAGTTGGCGGTCGAATTTGATCATTAATGACCGCCAACAGCGACACTCGTTGCCGCAGCGGCGGCGTCTCCTTTCAGCCATCATCGATGTCTCCGACGTCAGCACCCACTGTGCCGCACGTAGCCGCATTTGACATGGCTACAACCGCACCCGGCATAGCTCCAGCCGAACTCGGCATGTCGCCCCGAGTACACGGCCGGGTGCCCAAGGCACGCTCCTGGTCCGGGTGCCTTCTGTGGCACTAGATGTACCAGAGATGGAAGGAGGCACCGTCTACCACCTCCTCATATAGTTCCACGCGAGGTGTCGGAACCCCTTGCATCGGAGGCAGTGTGGAGGCAGCTTACAGGTTGCCACCCTGTGCGCGGTGGAGAGACAGCTGAAGCACTTCCTAAGTAGGTCCGCCGGATAGCGGTTAGGGGTTGCTGGTTTGCCGATGCAGTGTGGGCGGGGCGTGCCCCGCCGGCTCCACATGAGGACCCCTATGATAGGACCTCACCCTAGCCATCGACGTCCAGAGCGGAGATGCACTGTCGGGCGCCGCAACGCGGACCGAGCCGCATGTGAGCTGGTACCCATCCACAGCGGCCGAGACACTAGCGGGCAGGGACGCGACCCTCCAGTAGCCACATAGGCAAGCCATTCACTAGCTGTGGACGTGGCTGGCTACGCTTTCTCCACCTACGGCTGTGTCCCTGTCAACCGAGGTCCGCTCCAGCATGGCCTGTGAAGTAATGGTTGCAACGAAAGGCCGAAAGAACACCCATGGTACCCGTTTATGACCCCCACAAACTTACAACCTTGGACGTCGTTGGAGCTTCCATCCTTTCTGATATCGACATATCTGTTGCTCTTGCTCCTGTGTCAGCACCTTGCATGCAACAACCTTACTGGAAAATAAGGACTTTATCCAAAAAAAGGAAATAAGTGGGTAAAACAGAGTGCGTGTGATGATAGGGATTGTATAAGATCAACAACTAGGGCATGATTGGATGGCATACGTGGATAAGCTAGGCTGCGTAGCGGAGCTAGGGCAAGCATGGCTAGGTTCAACGGACGCAAACGCCTTTGTTTGGTTTGCATCACCGCGCGGGCCTGGTTGAACGCAGCTCGTGATTGGTTGCCCGTGCGTGCGCTTTCACAGAGTAGAAAACCTAGACATCATACGTGCGCGGCACCATGCAAGCCTAGCTCATGGGAAAATCATCTCATTTCCATTTTCGCATAGCCTGGCTAGGAAGCCGCATTTGCACCAACTGGGCCAGGTGTTGACGGTCATTAACATCAATTATAAACCATCAATATAACCTGTATATATACTTAATTCCATCACCAAACATAAGTCCTAGGGTTTACACTAACAAATTCCACGAGTTTTGGTGAATCTATGTTTTCAACAGGGTTTATCCAGAAAACCGTCAAGGTGGACCTATTCATCAAAGAAAATCACGTTTATCAGTGACAAAACTGACTTGGGAAGACTCTAGAACACTCTAGAAGACAACTCACCGAGACCCACGCCCAGATGCTGACATGTGGGGCCGGCCAGTCCATGGGACCCACCTGTCATGTCCACTTCGATGTCGGTTCTTCCACCGCCATTGAGGTCCAATCTACACTGTTGCTTTAAATCGGTTTGATCTGAGAGCTCAGAATTGATGGCTCCCCCTATATATAGCAGCTCCTACCCCCCTCGCTGAAGCCATCCTAAAACCCTAATTAATATCCTCCTCGTCAGGATCAGAGTCAGCTATCAAGTGAAGATTAGTCATTCATAGGATCTAGTCTTGTAACTAGAAATAGTGAGATAGAGAGTGAGGGAAGAGTTTAGAGGAAGTGTCGGCCTGTTAGTGCTCTCTCTACTGCTTGTACCTTGGCGGATTCAAGTTCTACTTGAGCTTGCGTCTGTGATTTCTCTGGTAATCAACTTCTGATTCAAGTAAGTATAGTGTTTATATTGTTCTTCAGGTTCGCGACTCTTTTGATTGCTTTAATCTATTGGCCATAGGTTAAAGTAGTAATCGGTCATCTAAGCATGGTGCTTAGACTTTGTTACTCATGAATGTACCCTGCATTTTAGACCGGTGTTAGATCGCAAGGGTGACTATATAGCCTCGTTGAGTCCTTCGTAGTCCACCTCCTGTTTGTAGACCGATTAGGACCTGGTTACTACGGATAGCATCCTCTACTTGTGTCTTTCCTTAGTAATGTCCCCAGTTGAACAGTAGAAGATATAGCTTACCCAAGTTAGAACTAGAGAGGCTTAATAGTCCTCTCTACACTCCTATTAATCCTTAGCCTTGTTGCTACCCCTAGCTAAGTTAGAATGTAGTTAATCTCACATGTTTCCCTGTGGATA
This sequence comes from Miscanthus lutarioriparius, assembly GCA_904845875.1. Classification (NCBI taxonomy): domain Eukaryota; kingdom Viridiplantae; phylum Streptophyta; class Magnoliopsida; order Poales; family Poaceae; genus Miscanthus; species Miscanthus lutarioriparius. The sequence continues at coordinate 26,060,578 of CAJGYO010000019.1, read as the reverse complement.
TGATACTTGGAATACTCTGGGTGAAAGCTACAGCGGTATCTGTGCGCTTATGAATTAATCCATATGAGTCTAAAATATAACAAGCTTTCTGGCACCGTTGTCGGGGAAACAGTTTCTGAATTAACTACGAACCTAGCTTAACTTTGTATCTTTTCTTTTGTTTTAATTTTTTCTTTTAGCATGGATAACACACCTATATATCAATATGCTAAAACCACGAGCGCAAGCCTAGAGCCACCAAAATCTGCAGAGCCTATCCTAACACCTGGCTATGAGCTGTTGAAAGCCCTAGTTTGGTTTTGGATAATTGATGAAACATATGCACTAACCATTGTCATGAGATGTGATACGAGCTAGGTTGGTGCAATCCAAGTATGGAGCATGGTGGCACTCAAAGTGATGGTGATGATCACATAAAATGATGAAGATGGCCACATGTGATGATGATCAAGTGCTCAACTTAGAAAAGAAGAAAGAGAAAAACAAAACCCTATAGAGATCAAGGCAAAGGTATAATTAGGAATTTTGTTTTAGTCATCAAGACACCATAGAGAGTGTGATCACATTTAGGATAGATGGCCATACTATTAAGAGGGGTTCTTAACTAGACAATTTGGTCATCTAGTGCCATTAGGTGTTGAACTTCATGCATTGCATTTAGACCAAGTGCACATCAGAGACCAAGCAAAAATATTTATCAAAAATATTTTGAGAAATGCTAACTTGGCTCTAACTTGTTTTGAGAAAACACTTTGAGAGTTAGCATCGCATGCGGGGAGTAGCTTGAGTTGACGTGGATTGAAACGCGACAAAGCTTGCAACTCGAAGAGCTAGTGGTGGTGCCTAGGTGGCATGCCACCCCTTGTCCGGTGCACCATCACTCCTGTGGTGGTGCCTACCAGGACCTGATAGAGAAGGGCCGCTATGGGGTGGTCACTAGACACGGCGGTGCACCATCACTGCCTGTCTGATGCCATCGCCCTGTTTCACCCGAGGGCAGCGAGTTGGATTTATAACTGAGGGAGGCACCGCCATGGGTGCAGCGGTGCACCTCCCTATTTATCTAGAGAGGAGGGAAAGTGGGGGCTTGGCCAGGGTGGCACCGCCACCCCCTATTCGGTGCTTCCGTCGCCCCTATTCGGTGACCAACTAGCCGTTGGTCGATCGTTGGAATTCAACCGTTGGGGCACCGTCACTCCCTGTCCGGTGATCGCACCGCCCTGTCTAGTGCCCTCGTAGAAACAACTTCAAAGGGGTAACGACTTTATTTGCTTGTGTGGCTATAAATAGAGGGTGTGGCCAGCCTTGGCCACTCTCTTGGCACCTCATACACTTGTGCACACCCTTTGGAAGCTGAGCAACACACTCCACTCACTTGTTCACTTAATTTCATCATCTTGAGTGAGATTAGAGAGCCTCAAGTGCATTGCATTGAGTTGCATCATCTCATGGAACTATTCGGGTGATTTGGGCTGGTTGTGAGCTTATTACTCTTGGTGTTTGCCGACACCTAGATGACCCGATGATTGGAGGATTGTTGAGTGGAGTTGGTGATTGTCTTCGGCCTCAATCGGTTGCTTGTGAGGGGTCTTGTGCCTTCCTCGGCGGAACGCCAAAGGCAACTCTAGTAAAATAGTCGTGTCATTGAGGTACCTCACTTGTGGGTAGGTTCTTGCGGTGTCCAATTGTGTGGACGAGGTTCGTGCAACACCTCTTAGCCGCCGAACCATCAAGTGTTGGTCGACACAACGGGGACTAGCGTGTCGGCAAGCACGTGAACCTCGGGAGAAAAATCTTGTGTCTCTTGTGTGATTGGATTTCTCTCGGTGATTGGATTGTCTTCATCTTGTGATTGGTTCATTCCTCGATGCGGCGGTATAATCACCATACTCACTCTTTTACATTCATTGCAAACTAGTTGTCAAGCTCCTTAGTGTAATTAGTTTTGAGAGCTTGAATGCTTGTTAGTTTAGTATCACCTAGTGGAGCTCTTTAATGTAGACTTGTCGAGAGCTCTTAGTGAGTAGTGGCATAGCCTTTGTTTGTGCCTATTGATCATAGCAACTAGAATTATTGGATAGGTGGCTTGCAACCTTTGTAAAGCTAGAGCAAAATTGCATTTCGCCATTTAGTGTTCTTACCTCTTGCTCTAGTGTATTTATAGAAATTTTTATAGGCTATTCACCTGAAAGGTCCTAATGGCTAGAGGGGGGGGTGAATAGCCTATTAAAAATTTCTACAACAACACTTAACAAACTAGTTAGACAATTATGAGGCGAAGCAAGTATTGCGCTAGCCTACTAAAATTACAAGCCACCTACCACAATTCTAGTTTCTATAGTCTCTATCCACACAATGGCTATGTCACTACACTAAGTTAGTGTGCTCTCAAAGGCTAACTAAAGAGCCACACTAACCAAACTAACAAGCTCTCACGACTAGCTACACTAAAGAGCTTGACAACTAGTTTGCGGTAATATAAAGAGAAAGAGCAAGATGGTTATACCACTAAGTCAAGAAATGAACCAATCAATCACAAGAATGAATACCAATCAAGACCAATCATCTCAGAATCAAATGATAACACAATGATTTTTTTACCGAGGTTCACTTGCTTGCCGGCAAGCTAGTCCTCGTTGTGGCGATTCACTCACTTGGAGGTTCACTCGCTAATTGGTATCACACACCAAACCCTCAATAGGGTGCCGCACAACCAACACAAGATGAGGATCACACAAGCCATGAGCAATTTACTAGAGTACCTTTTGGCTCTCCGCCAGTGAAAGGTCAAGAACCCCTCACAATCACCACGATCGAAGCTAGAGACAATCACCAACCTCCGCTCGACGAGCCTCGCTGCTCCAAGCCATCTAGGTGGCGGCAACCACCAAGAGTAACAAGAGAATCCCATAGTGAAACACGAACACCAAGTGCCTCTAGATGCAAACACTCAAGCAATGCACTTGGATCCACTCCCAATCTCACAAAGATGATGAATCAATGGTGGAGATGAGTGGGAGGGCTTTGACTAAGCTCACAAGGTTGCTATATCAATGCAAATGGCCAAGAGGGTGAGCTTGAGTCAGCCAAATGATATTTATAGACACCCCCAAACAATAGAGCCGTTGGCTCAATTATAGGGCTGACTGCTGGACTACAAAACACGCAGGTCATATGCACCGGACGTGTCCGGTGTGGTGACCAGACACGTTCGATCACTACGTCCGGTCGTAGTTTGACCGCCACGTGTCCCTTTCAAATTGTTTAGCCATTCGCGCCCAACGGCTATCTCTGTGCACAGTAATACTAATTGATCAGACACGCTGTTAGAAAAAGACTAGACGTAGGAGACGCAGCGTCCAGTCGAGTCTAGAGAGCTCCCAGAGCCTCTCTGGGCTGACCGGACATGTTTGATCACACCGGACCGAACGCGGGAGACGCAGCGTTCGGTCAAGTCTAGAGAGCTCCCAGAGCCGCTCTAGGCCGACCGGACGTGTTCGATCACACCAGACTAGACGCGAGAGACGCAACGTCTGGTCGAGTCCAGAGAGCTCCTAGAGCCGCTCTGGGCCGATCGGACGCTCCCAGTGTTCGATCAATTATTGCACTAAAAACCTGAGACTTTGCTGGTTCACACCGGATGTGTCCGGTGTGGCGACCGAACGCGTCTGGTCGCTCTCTGCAATCCTGTTTTGGGCTATATCACTTTGACCTGACGCTAAATAGTAACTTGTTAGCATCTGGTCACTCCACTGAGCCAGAGTCCGGTCACCTCGACAACTCTGCCCGTGCCTGGCTAGAATACCGGACGCGTCTGGTATCGATATCGGATGCGTCTGGTTACATCAGGAACACTGCCACATGAGTCAGTACCGGACGCGTCCGGTACGCATGTTGGACATGTCCGATCACCCCATGACCAGCGCATTCAACTCCTTTTCAACTCTATCTTCTTTACCCTTGCACAAATATGCCAACCACCAAGTGTATTACCTTGTGCACATGTGTTAGCATATTTTCACAAATGTTTTCAAGGGTGTTAGCACTCCACTAGATCCTAAATGCATATGCAATGAGTTAGAACATCTAGTGGCACTTTGATAACTGCATTTGGATACGAGTTTTACCCCTCTTAATAGTATGGCTATCGATCCTAAATGTGATCACACTCACTAAGTGTCTCAATCACCAAAACAAAAAAGCTCCTATCAAGTTTCACCTTTGCCTTGAGCTTTTTGTTTTTCTCTTTCATCTTTTCCAAGTCCAAGCATTTGATCATCACCATGCCATCACCATCATCATGATTTTCACCATTGCTTCATCACTTGGAGTAGTGCTACCTATCTCATAATCACTTTGGTAAACTAGGTTAGCACTTAGGGTTTCATCAATTCACCAAAACCAAACTAGAGCTTTCAATCTCCCCCTTTTTGGTAATTGATGACAACCCTTTCACAAAGATATGAATTGAAATTCATTTGAATCCATGTTGCTTGCCCAAACATATTTACCATGTGTAAAAGGATATGAACAAGTTTCATGAATCCCATATGGTAGCAATTGCTCACCCTACATATGTGCTAAGAGATTGGATTGTAGCTTGAACATATGCTTAGATAGGAAATATAGGAGACAATGTCTACCAAATGATGCTAAGATATAAGAGATGGACCTTTGAAGCGTGATACCAATCAGAGTGCACCAATATACCATCCTTAGCACCATTAGTAACTAGGCATACAAAAAAACTAGAATACCCTATGAGATCAACGTTAGAAGCAAGGGTCTAGTTTTCATAATATGAGCATGAGTCTAGTTACTTAACCTATGCATACTAGTTTTTCATTTCATCAACTAGCATATACCACACAAGCATGGATATTGAAATTTAAAACTTGTGCCATGCAAGAAAATATATGAAATGCACATTCAAATGCATCATACATGTTCATGAGCTTGCTCCCCCTACTTGTGTGCTCAAAATTTTAATTAATCCTCTTCCTTTGTCATATCTCCCCCCCTATGTCAAATTCTATAGATGTTCATGAGCTTGCTCCCCCTACTTGTGTGCTCAAAATTTTAATTGATCCCCTTCCTTTGTCATATCTCTCCCCCTATGTCAAATTTTCCCCCTATCACTTATATCTTTGTTTCTCTCCCCCTTTGTTGTCTTTTCACTATCTTTGTACACTATTTCTCCCCCTTTGTCATCAATGACCACAAAGGTTCAAAATGTAGATAGGTTGAGATTATCAAAGTCAATCAATGGGGTGAGGATCATTTTCCCAAATTTGGTTTAATCTAGAACATTTGCCAAAGATATTTAACTCGGTTTGATCCAAGGACAAGCTTCTTCACACATCCAAATAAGGGTTATCTTGTACCATGTTGAGTTAAACACTTATAGCTTATTTTCTAGATCAAACACTAGGTTTACAAGCCCACAAACATGTCATATGCTACCACTATACCAAATTAAGCATAGAAGCAATAGTGGTACCATACAAACATCAAAATCATTTGATTTTCATGAATGAGCCTATTAAATGTGAAAGATGACTAGATGCACTAAACATGTCCTTAGTAAGGATGTATGCCATGCCAATCAACTTTTACCTTGGATTGCTCGAAGGAGAGACATGTCATTTAAGTGTGGAGGTGCATCAACACATATTTGAGAAATCCAATATGTTCAACTCATTTTTTAGCTTACAAAACCTTTTCTCATCTAATGGCTTGGTGAATATATTAGCAAGTTGATCTTCGGTGCCTACACTCTGAATGCAAATGTCTCCTTTTTGTTGGTGATCTCTTATGAAATGGTGGCGGACATCAATGTGCTTTGTTCTTGCATGTTGAACCGGATTGTTGGTTAACTTGATTGCACTCTAATTGTCACATAGCAATGGCACTTTCTTGAACTTGATTCCAAAGTCATTCAAGGTGGCCTTCATCCAAAGTATTTGTACACAACAACTACCGGTGGATATGTCGGCTTCGGCGGTTGATAATGCAACACTATTTTGCTTCTTTGATGACCATAAAATAAGTGATTTTCCGAACAATTGACATGTGCCTGAGGTGCTCTTCCTTTCAACCTTGCATCTCGCATAATCCGAGTTGGAGTAACCAACTAGCTCAAACTTTGCTCCTTTGGGATACCATAAACCAACATTTTGTGTATGCTTCAAGTACCTTAATATTCTCTTTGTAGCCTTCAAATAACTTTCTCTTGATGAGGCTTGAAATCTTGCACACATGCATACACTAAACATCACATTCGTCCTTGATGCGGTCACATAGAGTAGGCTTTCAATCACACATCGATACAATTTTTGATCCACCATATTTCCACTTGCATCACTATCCAAGTTGCTATTTGTTCCCATTGGTGTACTAATGGTTTTGCTATCAATCATGCCAAACTTTTTGAGCATGTCTTTGATGTACTTGCCTTGACTCACAAATGTACTATTATTCAATTGCTTGATTTGAAGACTAAGGAAGTAACTTAACTCTCCAATCATGGACATTTCAAACTCATTAGCCATCACCTTTCCAAACTCTTCACAAAAGTTTTGATTGATTGATCCAAATATGATGTCATCAACATAGATTTGCAACACAAATAAGTCTTTGCCAATCTTCTTGGTGAAAAGAGTGGTGTCAACCTTGCCCATCATGAACCCTTTAGAGAGTAGGAAGTCCCTCAATCTCTCATACCATGCTCTAGGTGCTTGCTTCAAGCCATATAATGTCTTCTTCAACTTATACATATGGTCGGGCTTCTTGTCATCTTCAAAACCGGGAGGTTACTAAACATATACTTCTTCATTGATGTAACCATTAAGAAATGCACTCTTGACATCCATTTGATAGATCTTGATGTTGTGGGCACAAGCATAGGCTAATAAGATTCTAATTGCTTCCAATCTAGCAATCGGGGCATATGTTTCTCCAAAGTCAAGACCTTCAACTTGTGTATATCCTTGTGCTATCAATCTTGCCTTGTTTCTTACTACTATCCCATCTTGATCTTGCTTGTTTCTAAAGACCCATTTGGTTTCAATCACATTGTGTCCCTTTGATCTCTCTACTAATTCCCATACCTGATTTCTTGTGAAGTTATTCAATTCTTCATGCATAGCATTCACCCAATCAACATCATTCAATGCTTCATCTATCTTCTTTGGTTCAATGGATGACACAAATGAGAAATGCTCACAAAATAAAGCCAATCTTGATCTAGTTTGCACACCTCTTGAAATATCACCAATGATAGTGTCCAATGGATGATTCCTTGCAATATTGGTTCTTTGGAGTATTGAAACTTGATTGCTTGCACTTTCTTGATCATTGGGTTGAGATGATGTGCTAGCCACTTGATCTTGTTCATTATTATGAGAGCCACTTGTACTAGCTTGGTTTGTATCATCTTGCAAATTTGTGTTAGAGAGCACTTGCACTTGATTATCTCCATCATCATTCACTTGCCTAGGCCTCAATTCACCAACATCCATGTTCTTCATGGCATTTGAAAGTTGAATGCCTCTAACATCTTCTAAGTTCTCATTCACTTCTTGTAAACCCTTGGTTCCATCAAATTCAACATCATGAACTTCCTCAAGAGTACCACTATTCAAATTCCAAACTCTATAAGCTTTGCTAGTAGTTGAGTATCCAAGTAGGAATCCTTCATCACATTTCTTGTCAAACTTGCCCAATCTAGTGCATTTCTTCAAGATATAGCATTTGCAACCAAAGACCCAAAAATATGCAATGTTGGGCTTTCTACCATTAAAGAGCTCATATGGTGTCTTCTCTTTCAATGGATGACAATAGAGGTGGTTGCTACAATAGCAAGTTGTGTTGATAGCTTCGGCCCAAAAAGATTGACTCATATTGTACTCAATAAGCATAGACCTTGCCATATCAATGAGTGTTTTATTCTTCCTATCAACAAGGCTACAAGAAGGGTTAGTGGGAGCAACAATGATAGGCTTATGGAATGATTCATCAATTATATCACAAGTTAAGCCTACATCACATGTCTCAACAAGCTTCTTCTCATTTTGCTCATTAAGCAAAGAGGAATGAGTTTTTTCAAGCTTCTTGTGAGCCTTGCCAAGCTTCTCATGGACTTCCTCTAGCCTCTCATGGGATGCATTGAGCTCATCAAAGGCTTGCTTAAGGGCTTTTAGTTCCTTACGCAAGATTTTTCATTCTCTTCTCTTAATGTCAAAGTGTTCTTTAGCATCATCTAGCATGTCAAGTAGTTCATCCTTAGATGGTTCATCATCATCACTATCACTTTTATTTTCATTATCATGTTCCTCATCACTTCCATCATCACAAGTTTGTACCTTAGTGGCCTTAGCCATGAAGCATGATGGAGTGTCAAAGAGAGAAGACTTCTCATTGATAGCAATGCTTGCAAGTGCCTTCTTCTTGGTAGTCTTGTCATCATCACTATCATCATCATTATTTGAGGAAGCATCACTATCCCAAGTGACCACATATGAACCACCCTTCTTCTTCTTCTTGAAGGTCATCTTGTCCTTCTTCTCTTTCTTTTCCTTTTTGTCCTTCTTCTTATTCTTCTTGTCATCATCATTGTCACTATTGTATGGGCATTGAGCAACAAGATGATCATTGCTACCACACTTGAAGCACCTCCTTGTTTTATCATTGTTCCTTGATAATGACTTCTTCCTTCTTACATGATAGCCCTTCTTCACCATGAATTTGCCAAATCTCTTTACAAAGAGAGCCATCTTCTCATCATCTAACTCATCAAAGCTTGAGTCTTCATCTTCACTTGATGATTCTTGCTTTGCCTTGCCCTTGGATGATGTGGCCTTGAATGCCACACTCTTCTTCTCATCCTTATTCTCATCTTTCTTCTCCTTCTTTTCTTCTTTCTTATCATCATCTCTATATGTATCATCTGTAACACCCTAGGTGTTTGGCTTCCACTAAATTGCATGTCATTTCATAAATATATGCATCATCTATGTCATCATGCCATTGTCACTGAAACACACATATGCAACATTTGCAAATTCTGTTTGTTTCATACTTGATTGCTTATGAATGGTAGTAGTGCAACCTGTGAATGCAACATGAATTTCTCATACCTTGAAACATGGCAATATGGTAGTAATGTGACAAGTGTAAAATAACAACAAAGTCATGAAACATGTGAAACATTGCATTGCAACAGTTGGGTGAATTGCTTGTTTTGTTGTTTCATCACATGTGATCATTTGACATGGGTATAGCACTTGTTTAAAGTGGTTGATTATGGTCTAATACACCTTAACTATACTTAGGGTAATTGTTTGGACACTGTTCATGTGGACCAAAATGACCAAATTGCCCTTTTGGAGAGGTTTGACTTGAATTGACCCTTAGAGTGCCACTGCTTGACTGATTCAAAAGACTAACTTAGAGACCTTGCATGGCTGTGCACTCTTTACCAAAGTTGTAGCTAAATTATCAAGGAACAAAAGTTGTTTTATGATCAACTCATGAAAATGTGTGGAACATCCTCAAACATGGCCCACAAGTCATTATTGATGGTGGATTCAACACTGAAAAAGATTCTAAGTCCTAACTGTATTTTCAGTTTGATTGAGCCACCTTTGGCTTGATACAACTCAGGATACAGGGTGAATTAGCTGTTGATGTCTAAATCAAAGTTGTAGCCCTACCATAGCTCTACAACTTTCGTATACATTATTTCCACTAAATCGTCATGGTTTAGGAGATCCATCACTGCTAAGTTCGCCTGTCAGTCGGTTTCTATTGTCTGAATGGGTGCTACAGTGACTGACCGCCACAAGACAACAGACGCCGCATGTGTGCCACCCGTCGCCGGACTTCTACTCGCGCTGCCACGCGCCACGGGCATCCTGGCGCCGTTGGCCGCGACTTGAGCACCCCGCGCGCCTGCCCGATGCACTCGCCAGCTCCATTTGCCTCTTTTTCGCCTCCACCGCGCGCAGCGCCGAGCCGCTGCAGCTCCGCCATTGCTGGCCAAGCTTCGCCATCACCTAGCTCACGCGCCTTTGCAAAAACGTGTTGCTCAGTTCGCCTAGAGCCTCGCTGTGATCTCCTCTACCACCTCCATCTCTCAGTCGGTTCATTTGAGTCTTGGTAAGCGCGAATTCGTCATTTCCTCCACCGCCGCCATGGCGGGACCTCGCCGGAGGTGGCGCTCCACGCGGCCAACTATCATCGCGCCCCTTGCCATCCCTTCTCTCCCTTGCACTAGTTGCTGCATGTGCTACTGATGCTCGGAGAGCAGGCAACTAGGGCCGTAGCGCCGTCGACTCGCTGGAACTGGCCAAGCCATGGCCGTGCGCCGCCATGGCCGTCGCCATTGCCTTTAGCCGTGACTATCACTTCAATAGATGGTTCCAATAGATGCGCATGGGTGAGGTGAACGCCGTAGCACCGCTGGCCTCGCCGGAGGAGTCACCGGTGACGAGCTTCGCCGCCGCCCTTTTCTTCCTCCCCTGTTCTCTCGCTGACCCACGGGACCCCGTTGTCAGTCGCTGAAGCAGGCGGGAGCCGGCATGGGCTGCGTCATTTCTGGACCGCGCCAGCGCCTGCGTACGCGCGCGCGTTGTGGGCCGCCGTTCTTCCGGGCCGGCCCAGTAGCTGAGATATGTTTTCTTATTTGTGTTTTGTTTTATTCTTTTCACTGATTTGTGTATATATTCAAAAATATGTATCTCCTAGTTGGTAGATCCAAATGATGTGGTTCCAATTTTGTTGAGTTCATGATATTGTCTAGTTTATATTAAAAATATGATTTATGCCATGTTCTGTTATGAAAATTGGAGTTTCTATTTATCCCTTTTAATCATGAAGGGAATAGGGATAATTATATCTTTTTCTATGTACCTCCAAATGGCATGAAATTTTTATGGTGTACTGCTCATATCATGAATAGCTTGTAGTTAAATTTTCATATATTTTGGACACTGTATGTACGAGATAGAAAATTATCTTGTTTGCATGGATGGATCTTGTGTGAATTTTCATAATTTTTCTATAGATCCAGTAAGGGTAAAAATTGGTGATTGCTATTCTTATGCTAGAATGATACTAGGAAAAATAAGAAATCTGTTGCTTGACACTTTTCAATAGGGTTTCCTAATTATGCTAAAAATAGACATGCCACCTGTTATTTTGGATACAGCAAGTTCTGCTTTCCCAATGACTTTGAAATTTTTATGGTAGTCTATGTGAAGCATGAGATAGCTACTGTAATTTTTGTAGATTTTTCTGAATAGTTTTACTATATATTGCTTTAATCACCTAATTAACTAAATAAATTAGAAAAGGGCATTAAATAATTTATTTAGAAGTTGGCACTATACTTTCTGCTGTTCCTCTGGTATGTGCAACAAGTTGGTAAACTTGGTTTGGTCCAATTATGCTTTTGCATCATTATTAAATAATTAAGTTAGTAACCCTGTCATTTCTGGACAGATTCTAGGTTTACTGGAATTCGATTTGGTTAACGTAAGAATCATGCTTTGATGTTTACAAATGATTTGTAGAGAATTTCATAAGCTTTCCAAAATGTCCTTTTGCAAGTCATTTGAATTTATAGAACTCTGGTTATGATTGAATTAAGGAATTACCCGTGTGCATATGAAACTTTAACTGTTGTTTTAAGTATGCCTTTACTATTTCTAAGTTTGTGGTAATGTTCCTAGGTGTTAGGCCTTTAACTGAAGATGAGCATCTTTATCTTAGGTTATGCAAGTTAGGTAAGTTGATCTCGTTCTTCAAGTTAAGTTAGATACACGTTTTAAAGTGATTTGAATAGAGCTATTCTTAATCGGTAAACGAGTGTCCAGTGATGTTTTCGTTAAACACTTCATGTGCTTCATTAATCATGAGCATCATGTCATTCCTTATGCATCCATGATATTTATCTTGTGCATCGGCATGCAATAGGTGTACCGAAGGTGTGACACTCTGGAATTGAGGAACCGAGCGAGTAGCGGCGGCCGACACCGAAGTTCGGGAGGTGCGACCTTCCGAGAAGTGCCGACGAGGTCGCCGTTGAGTGCCCGGATCACCGTCCGTGCAACTTTGTGAAAAGGCAAGCCCGGAGCATATTAAGCCTCCTAATTTCTGAAATGCGCTTAAAGTATTATTGTTACATACATATATATTGTTGCATTAAGTTTAGGTGTTGGATGCAAACACTTGCTTGCATTGGTTATCCAATCCTTGTCCGGATATTGATACCCTAAATCCTATGTAGCTCGAGGCTCGTGTAGTGCTTAGCCCCGCTTTAACACGGTAGAAGTCGGTGATTTCCTATCACCGCGAGATATAGGAAGATACATATGGCACGGTTGGCTATATTTGCTATCGTGGAAAAGAACCAATCTTAATTTGAAATGAAGACCGAGCGGAGGCTTGCTTGGTTTGCGATGACTCCGTCAGTCGATTAAGGACTGAATCTTGGAGCCTTTCTGTTCATGTTGAACGCATGCCTCTCTCTTAGTTGGCCGTGTTCAAGACCGACCATGGCCGAGTAGCTCACCTCGGTAGGGAGTCGACAAGTATAAAGTGCGCCTCGGAAGGGAGCCGTGGCGTGAGTCCAAGGCGGTGATTTAAAAGTCCCGATCGTCTGGCGGAAGGGTAATCCCTAAGAGTCTTGTGCTTGATCGAACCCATGAATTTGGTTCCTGAGTTGTTCCAAAGGTGACCCACGGCTACCCTTGCTAAGTATGCCAGGGTGAGAGTTAGGAATACCCCCTCAGCTGAGTTGTAATTCGATTCGAGTCGCCGTCTATCCCGGTTAGTGAGAACTTGACGGGCTTATCTCCAATGTAGACACACTAAATAACATAATGGTTCGGAAATGATGATATGATGATGACAGTCTTATTGTACCTGATATGGTTAATATTGATTGCTCCTAATAAGTGAGTGCTCTAGTACAGGTGCTAATCTAGTGGACAGGTAAATGATGATAACTTGATGCTAAGTTTAAATTGGTCACTATATTCATAAGCTCTTTTATGCAAATGTGTCAAGCTAGCCCACCTCATAAGCCTTGCATGATCCTTGGTGTCTTTTATTTCTGGTTTTGTCGGGTAAGTCTAGCTGAGTACCTTCTCGTACTCAGGGTTTATCTCCCACCTGTTGCAGGTGACCAGTTCTACTTTGGTTGCTGCAAGTATTGCCTTCTCCCAGCTGGGGATGAAGACTAGACCGTTGGGCGCGGTCTCTACTAGTTCTCGTACCTAATGATGCTTTTGTGGGACATGACTCAGATCTAGCAATGTATTTGAAACTATGAAGTTATGTACTAAACTATGTTGCTTCCGCAAGTTTGAACTTGGTTTGTAATATTTTATTTTGAACTCTGATGGATGTAATCCGAATGCTACTTATGAAATATCGTAACGAATGATGTGTTGTGTTGAATCACTACGATCTTGGTTTGTATGTCGAGAGTTGGTTGAAATCCTTCGTGATTTCTGAACTACCGGGATTGTGGGAGCTTAAGTACAGGAATTTGATCGATTCGGTGATTTTTTTGTACTTACGTTCTTATGATTTGGTCGGTTCTGTTACAGCTGGCATCAGAGCAAGATTCGACACTAAACATGTCATTTGTGTATTTAAAACAAAAGTATTTGTGAAAATCCTAAATTAAATACTAAGTATTGCCAGTGGTCATATCCCTTATGCCCAAATAAGGACTCTTAGGTGGCTTATTAAAGTACTAACTTGGGGGTTCCTGCTTGTTTCTTTTTCGTCGTTCATACGGTGTGCTATTGTATGGATGCCATCCACTTGGGTGGTAATGTATGGATCAAAGTACCTCTACGCTCTGGTAAGTGGGAGTTGTGAGAGCATGACCGTCCAACCGCCGGTCTAGGGGAGAGTAGTTGTGGTTGCTCGCATACTTACATGTTTGATCATGTATCTATGAGAGTACTTAAATGTGGGTATCTCTGACGGTGTGATACTAGAGTATATACATCGGGGGATGTATGTATGAAAGTATTTAGTTTACTGCTTACTTTATATGCCTTTTTGGGAAATTATTGGGCTGAAATGAAATTTTCTGCAGGTACACTGACAACGTATCGTTGTAGATCGACTAGCTACCGTATATGAGAGAACGTATGTATGCCACCATATATTTCGCTAGCCTTTAAATTTTTCTAGGTTTGTGAGGACGTACGGATCGTGCATGCATCATGTTCAAGCATACATGGCATTTCTTGCATTACTCCCTCCTTTAAAAATTGATGGTCTCGACTAATTAAATTTCGTATCCCTTAAATGATTCTCCCCTTACATTGCAACTTTTTGCTACAGATGGCGCGCACGAAATTCACTGCTCGCAAGTCCACTGGAGGCAGGGCGTCTCGTCACCAGTTGGCTCCTCATGAGCCCCTGTCCGAGCCTCTTGAGGCGGAAAAGCCGAGGCGAGTTGGCCGGGTGATGCTTGAGAGGAATGTGGCTCAAAGCCGTTTGGAGCAAGTAACACAGAACAGGATCAAGAGACCCTGGAGGTTCAGAGGTTGACAGCTTGCTCACTTTGAATCTGTGAACGATATGTTGATTCACGTCTTGAACCAACGGAATGAAGCCTGGCATGAAGAGGATGTGTTGAGCGCGACGACAGGTTGAGCTAGAGCAGCAGCTTGGCGATTCTTCAAAGAGTACAATGATCATCTCCATGAGGAGGTTCACCGTTACATAATCGCCTTCACCCTCTCCCCGCCTCGATGATGAGGATGAGATGGACTCTGGTGTCATCATGGCTGAAGGTGATGATGACATGGAGGTCAATGGACCTAAGGACGTTCCACCTGAAGAGGAGGAGAATGAGGAGTTAGAGCACGCTAGTGATGAAGATGGAGGAGAGATCTTCGACATCGACTCGAGGGACGATGCGTGGTTTAGCTTACTACTTAGCTAATGTGCTAGAGCTAGTCTTTTGTTGATCCTCATGCATGAACGAGTAGCTTTGTAATAAGTTAATCATTGGGATGTAATATCGAACCTTAAGTTATCTTTGGATGTAAGTTTGGAACCACTATGGCTTGGATGTAACCTATCAAACATGTTATGCTCCACGTATGTGAGCCTTTGTTAAATTCCATCTTTGCGGTCTATAGATCTCGTTGTTGGTTAAGTTCATCGCATTTATGTGTCAATTGATGCGCTTGATGAGTTGTGTGGTTGTGATGAATGATTGTGCCTCTGTTGATTATATAAATGCATTCTCTCCAATGGACTCAGTTTGGCATAATTATATAATTCATCTACAAAACTTTCCACATCGTCAGTGCTCATTGGCTATACATTTTGCAGATGGCTTATAACCTTCGTCGCGGTCGTAGCATGGGAGATGAGGAACAACCACCTCCTCCACCTCGTAGCATGGGAGATGAGGAACAACCACCTCCTCCACCGCCCACACCAGCTGAGCTAATGCAGACAGTTGTCAAAAGTCAGCGCATGCTAGATGAGGCTATGCGCCAAATGGCTAACCGCGAGGATCAACATGTCCGCCAGGGACCTGAGCCGAACCAGTACAGCAGCTTTAAGGACTTCATGGACACAAAGCCTCCTATCTTTAGAGAGGCAGAAGAACCATTACAAGCTGATGAATGGTTGAGCACGATAGAGCAAAGGTTTGGATTGCTCCGCTTGATGAAGGTATGAAGGCCTCATATGCGAGACACCAGTCCAAGGCCTGCAGTATCTGTGGACCCATCACAGACCACCTTCCACGCAAACGTTGAGATAGTTTGGGACCGGTTTGAGGCAGCTTTTCAGGGACATCTTATCCTCCTAGTCTCATGGCCATTAAGCATACCGAGTTTATGAAGCTAACCCAAGGCAACAAGAGTCTTAATGAATACCTCCGGGCATTCAACAACTTTGGCGAGGTATGCTCCACGAGTTCGTTGATCTTGATGCCAAAAGATAGCTAGTTTCAAGAGGGGACTTTCCCCTAAACTGATGAAGTCTATGGGCAACTACAAGTGTGTCACCTTCAATGAGTTTATCAGTGACACCCTGACTCAAGAGAATAATGATAAGGTATATGCTGCTTCCAAGACACGTAAAAGAAACTTTGAGGTAGGTGCTTCTCAGTCCAAGGCACCAGTGGTATCCAAAACCCAGTATCGTCCACCCAATGCTAATGTCCGGTACCGCCCACCTCAGAAGAAGAATCAAGCAAAAACTGGTTTCTGCAAGGGGTACACAATTTCCTTGCCAAAGAATACCTCTGGGCAGGGCAGCTCCAATGTCCCACCAGCTAACAGGCCATGTTGGAATTGTAACTAGCCTGGTCACTGGGCTAATAAGTGCCCCTATCCTTCCAAGCAGAATGCTCAGGGAAACGTCCATCAGGTGCGTGTTCACTACACTACTGTGGAGGAAATTCCTGCTGGTGAAGTGGTCACCGCTGGTAATTTCTTGTTAATGATCACCCTGCAGTTGTGCTCTTTAATTCGGGTGCTTCACATTCCTTTGTGAGTTCTACTTTTGCATCTAAGCATAAGATGAATGTGATTACAATTGTCAAGGGTGGTTATTGTATTAGTGTTGCTGGGAATAATATCATGACTAACCAAGTAGTTAAAGATGTAAAGATTGAGATTGGGGATCGAGAGTTCCTTGCAGATCTTGTAGTTCTGCCGGGGGTAGGAATCGATGTAATCCTAGGGTTGAAGTGGATGAGTGGGAATGGAGTGTTGATCGATACATCAACCCGTGTGGTAATGTTGAGAGATCCTATGGGTAAGAAGGGTTTTCTATTGCAGTTGCCTCGTGATATCGCTATCCACAATACAGCCAATGCTACCCTAGCCAAAGCCATTGAAGATATACTGGTTGTCTGTGAGTTTCCAGATGTCTTCCCTGATGACTTGCCTGGATTACCTCCGGACCGTGAAGTAGAATTCAAGATAGAACTCATTCTGGGTACGGCTCCTATTTCTCGAAGGCCCTATAGAATGCCGTCCAATGAGTTGGCTGAGCTAAAGAATCAGTTGAATGAGCTACTAAAGAAAGGTTTGATTCGGCCTAGTTCTTCTCCTTGGGGTTGTCCGGCTATCTTTGTGAAGAAGAAGGACGAGTCTCTACGCATGTGCGTGGACTATCGCCCCCTTAATGCTGTTACTATCAAGAACAAATACCCTCTTCCTCGCATCGATATTCTGTTTGATCAGCTCTCCAAAGCTAAGGTATTCTCCAAGATCGATTTGAGGTCTGGCTACCATCAGATCAAAATTCGTCCTGAAGATATAGCTAAGATAACTTTCTCTACTTGTTATGGCTTGTTCGAATATCTTGTCATGTCCTTTGGGTTGACAAATGCTCCGGCACACTTTATGTACCTGATGAATTCAGTATTCATGCCGGAACTAGACAAATTCGTCGTCGTGTTCATTGATGATATCCTTGTATATTCTCAGAATGAAGAAGAGCATGCTGAACATCTGAGAATTGTTTTAACTCGGTTACGTGACAACCAGCTTTATGCTAAGTTCAGCAAGTGTGAATTCTGGTTGAACAAGATACCTTTTCTAGGTCATGTGTTATCTGGAGATGGAATTTCGGTTGACCCTACTAAGGTGCAAGAAGTCCTAGAGTGGAAGGCACCTACTACGGTCACAGAAGTCCGAAGTTTTCTGGGTTTGGCTGGCTACTATCGTCGCTTTATCCCGGATTTCTCTAAAATTGCCAAGCCCATGACTCGCCTACTTCAAAAGGATGAGAAGTTTGTGTGGACTCCGAAGTGTGAAGAGGCTTTCCACACTTTGCGGACCTTACTAACTTCGGCTCCTGTATTGGCACAACCTGACATCGAGAAGCCTTTTGATGTCTATTGTGATGCATGTGGCACCGGTTTGGGGTGTGTTCTTATGCAGGAAGGCCGAGTAATTGCTTATGCTTCGCTCCAGCTTCGAAAACAGGAAGTCAATTATCCTACCCATGACTTAGAGCTAGCCGCGGTTGTTCATGCCCTAAAGATTTGGAGACATTACTTGCTAGGTAATGTGTGCAACATCTATACGAACCATAAAAGTCTCAAGTACATCTTTACTCAACCCGAGTTGAACATGCGTCAACGACGATGGTTAGAATTAATCAAAGACTACAATCTTCAAGTGCACTACCATCCTGGCAAGGCCAATGTGGTTGCTGATGCCTTAAGCAGAAAGGCCCATTGCAATTCCTTAGTTAGTGAAGACTTTCATCTGGCACACCTCCTTCATCCTGCAGTACTCCACAATATCACTGTGGATTGCTCTCTTAGAAGTCGAATTATCGAACTCCAGAAGACTGATGTGGGTGTGTTTCACATCAAGTGAAAGATGAAAGAGCATGAGACCAAACACTTTAGGGTTGATGACAAAGGAATTCTCTGGTTTAATGATAGGCTTGTAGTACCCAAAGACAAAGAACTTAGAAATCAAATTATGGCTGAAGCCCATTCTTCGAGATTGTCCATCCATCCTGGTAGCAGTAAAATGTATCAAGATCTCAAGCTGTATTATTGGTGGACCAAGATGAAGAAAGAAATCACAGCCTACGTGGCAAGGTGCGATAACTGTTGTAGAGTCAAGGCTATTCACATGAGGCCCGGATTATTGCAGCCGCTCTCTATTCCTGACTGGAAGTGGGAAGAAATTAGCATGGATTTTATTGTTGGATTACCCACTACCAAAAAGGGTTGTGATTCCATCTGGGTTATCGTAGATCGTCTAACCAAATCCGCTCACTTTATTTCGGTCAAGTCTACCTATCACCCTCACAATTATGCTGAGATTTACTTTCAATAAGTGGTACGTCTCCATGGTGTACCCAAATCCATTGTTTCAGATAGAGGACCGCAATTCACGGCTCGCTTTTGGGAGTGCTTACATCAGAATCTTGGCACTCATCTAATCCGCAGTTCTGCCGATCATCCGCAAACATCATGACAGACTGAGCGTGTTAATCAAATTCTTGAAGACATGCTTAGAGCTTGTCTTATCTCTTGCAAAGGCTCTTGGGAGGACTGGTTGCCTCTCGCTGAATTCTCTTATAACAACAATTATCAAGAGAGTATCAAAATGGCTCCTTTTGAAGCTCTTTATGCCTGCAAGTGTAGAACTCCTTTAAACTGGGTGGAACCCGGAGAAAGAAGATTCTATGGTATTGATTTTGTAAAAGAAGCTGAAGAGCAAGTCCGAACTATACAGAAGAATATGACTGCTGCTCAGGCTAGACAAAAGAGCTATGCTGACAAGAGAAGAAAACCTATTGAGTTTGAAGTAGGTGATCATGTTTATCTGAAGGTATCCCCTATGAAAGGAGTAAAATGTTTTGGAATCAAAAGGAAGCTTGAGCCTCGATATGTTGGACCTTACCGCATTATCGAGAAAAGTGGAAGAGTAGCCTATAAACTCGATCTACCACGTGAGATGAGCGCTATATTCCCGGTATTCCATGTGTCCCAGCTGAAGAAGTGTCTTCGTATTCCCGAGGAAAGAATAGCTACGAGGAGAATCAAATTGAAATCAGATCTTTCTTATGAGGAAAAGCCCGTGCAGGTTCTGGATACTCAAGAAAGAATGACTCGTAGACGAGTAGTTAAGTTATACAAGGTAGTGTGGAGTAATCATAGTGATCGGGATGCAACATGGGAGCGGGAAGATTATCTAAAGAAAAATTATCCGGCTTTCTATACTAAATGGTACACTTTCCAAATCTCGGGATGAGATTTTTCCTAAGGGGGGAGGGCTGTAACACCCTAGGTGTTTGGCTTCCACTAAATTGCATGTCATTTCATAAACATATGCATCATCTATGTCATCATGCCATTGTCACTGAAACACACATATGCAACATTTGCAAATTCTGTTTGTTTCATACTTGATTGCTTATGAATGGTAGTAGTGCAACCTGTGAATGCAACATGAATTTCTCATACCTTGAAACATGGCAATATGGTAGTAATGTGACAAGTGTAAAATAACAACAAAGTCATGAAACATGTGAAACATTGCATTGCAACATTTGGGTGAATTGCTTGTTTTGTTGTTTCATCACATGTGATCATTTGACATGGGTATAGCACTTGTGTAAAGTGGTTGATTATGGTCTAATACACCTTAACTACACTTAGGGTAATTGTTTGGACACTGTTCATGTGGACCAAAATGACCAAATTGCCCTTTTGGAGAGGTTTGACTCGAATTGACCCTTAGAGTGCCACTGTTTGACTGATTCAAAAGACTAACTTAGAGACCTTGCATGGCTGTGCACTCTTTACCAAAGTTGTAGCTAAATTATCAAGGAACAAAAGTTGTTTTATGATCAACTCATCAAAATGTGTGGAACATCGTCAAACATGGCCCACAAGTCATTATTGATGGTGGATTCAACACTGAAAAAGATTCTAAGTCCTAACTGTATTTTCAGTTCGATTGAGCCACCTTTGGCTTGATACAACTCTGGATATAGGGTGAATTAGCTGTTGATGTCTAAATCAAAGTTGTAGCCCTACCATAGCTCTACAACTTTCTTATACATTATTTCCACTAAATCGTCACGGTTTAGGAGATCCATCACTGCTAAGTTCGCCTGTCAGTCGGTTTCCGTTGTCTGAATGGGTGCTACAGTGACTGACCACCATCAGACAACAGACGCCGCGTGTGTGCCACCCATCGCCGGACTTCTGCTCGCACTACCACGCGCCACGGGCATCCTAGCACTCTTTGCTGTCGACTTGAGCACCTCACGCGCTTTGCCCGCCGCGCTTTTCGCCACTCCATTTGCCTCTTTTTTGCCTCCACAGCCAGCAGCCGAGAGCAGCAGAGTCCGCCATTGCTGGCCAAGCTTTGCCATCACCTAGTTCACGCGCCTTTGTAAAAACGCATTGCTCAGTTCACCTAGAGCCTCGCCGTGATCTCCTCTACCACCTCCATCTCTCAGTCGGTTCGTTTGAGTCTTGGTAAGCGCGAATTCGTCATTTCCTCCACCGCCGCCATGGCGGGACCTCACCGGAGTTGGCGCTCCACGCAGCCAATTATCATCGCGCCCCTTGCCATCCCTTCTCTCCCTTGCGCTAGCTACTGCGTGTGCTATAGATGCTCGGAGAGCGCGAGCCACTAGGGCCAGAAGGCTGTCGACTTCACCGGGCCCATCGCCAAGCAAGCCGTCTTGTATATGCATGGCCGCCGCCATTGCCTTTAGCCGCGACTATCGCTTCAATAGATGGTTCCAATAGATGCGCACGGGTGAGGTGAATGCCGTGCTTCACTGGCTGCCTCGCCGGAGGAGTCACCGGCGACGAGCTTCGCCATAGCCCTTTTCTTCCTCCCCGTTCTCTCTCGCCGACCATGGGACCCGTTGTCGATCATTGAAGCGGCGGGGAGGGCGTGGGCTGCGTCATTTCTGGATCAGCACCAATACAAGGTACAGACGTCTGTGCTGCAGCGTTGTGGGCCGCCGTTCTTCCGGGCCGGCCCAGTAGCTGAGATAGGTTTTCTTATTTGTGTTTTGTTTTATTCTTTTCACTGATTTATGTATATATTCAAAAATATGTATCTCCTAGTTGGTAGATCAAAATGATGTGGTTCCAATTTTGTTGAGTTCATGATATTGTCTAGTTTATATTAAAAATATGATTTATGCCATGTTCTATTATGAAAATTGGAGTTTCTATTTATCCCTTTTAATCATGGAGGGAATAGGGATAATTATATCTTTTTCTATGTACCTCCAAATGGCATGAAATTTTTATGGTGTACTGCTCATATCATGAATAGCTTGTAGTTAAATTTTCATATATTTTGGACACTGTATGTACGAGATAGAAAATTATCTTGTTTGCATGGATGGATCTTGTGTGAATTTTCATAATTTTTCTATAGATCTAGCAAGGGTAAAAATTGGTGACTGCTATTCTTATGCTAGAATGATACTAGGAAAAATAAGAAATCTGTTGCTTGACACTTTTCAATAGGGTTTCCTAATTATGCTAAAAATAGACATGCCACCTGTTATTTTGGATACAGCAAGTTCTGCTTGCCCAATGACTTTGAAAATTTTATGGTAGTCTATGTGAAGCATGAGATAGCTACTGTAATTTTTGTAGATTTTTCTGAATAGTTATACTATATATTGCTTTAATCACCTAATTAACTAAATAAATTAGAAAAGGGCATTAAATAATTTATTTAGAAGTTGGCACTATACTTTCTGCTGTTCCTCTGGTATGTGCAACAAGTTGGTAAACTTGGTTTGGTCCAATTATGCTTTTGCATCATTATTAAATAATTAAGTTAGTAACCCTGTCATTTCTGGACAGATTCTAGGTTTACTGGAATTCGATTTGGTTAACGTAAGAATCATGCTTTGATGTTTACAAATGATTTGTAGAGAATTTCATAAGCTTTCCAAAATGTCCTTTTGCAAGTCATTTGAATTTATAGAACTCTGGTTATGATTGAATTAAGGAATTACCCGTGTGCATATGAAACTTTAACTGTTGTTTTAAGTATGCCTTTACTATTTCTAAGTTTGTGGTAATGTTCCTAGGTGTTAGGCCTTTAACTGAAGATGAGCATCTTTATCTTAGGTTATGCAAGTTAGGTAAGTTGATCTCGTTCTTCAAGTTAAGTTAGATACACGTTTTAAAGTGATTTGAATAGAGCTATTCTTAATCGGTAAACGAGTGTCCAGTGATGTTTTCGTTAAACACTTACTGTGCTTCATTCATCATGAGCATCATGTCATTCCTTATGCATCCATGATATTTATCTTGTGCATCGGCATGCAATAGGTGTACCAGAAGGTGTGACACTACTGGAATTCGAGGAACCGAGCGAGTAGCAGCAGCCGACACCAGAAGTTCAGGAGGTGCAGCCTTCAGGAGAAGTGCCAGACGAGGTCGCCGTTGAGTGCCCGGATCACCGTCCGTTCAACTTTGTGAAAGGCAAGCCCCGGAGCATATTAAGCCTCCTAATTTCTGAAATGCAGTTAAAGTATTATTGTTACATATATATTGTTGCATTAAGTTTAGGTGTTGGATGCAAACACTTGCTGCATTGGTTATCCAATCCTTGTCCAGATATTGATACCCTAAATCCTATGTAGCTCAGGCTCGTGTAGTGCTTAGCCCTGCTTTAACACGGTAGAAGTCAGGTGATTTCCTATCACCTGCGAGATATAGGAAGATACATATGGCACGGTTGGCTATATTTGCTATCGTGGAAAAGAACCAGTCTTAATTTGAAATGAAGACCGGACGGAGGCTTGCCGGTTCGCAGTGACTCCGTCTGTGTCGATTAAGGACTAAATCTTGGAAACTTTCCTGTTCATGTTGAACGCATGCCTCTCTCTTAGTTGGCCGTGTCTGAAGACCGACTGCGAAGCCGAGTAGCTCACCTCAGGCCGGGAGTCGACAAGTATAAAGTGCGCCTCGGAAGGGAGCCGTAGGCGTGAGTCCAAGGGCAGGTGATTTAAAAGTCCTGATCGTCCTGGCAGAAGGGTAATCCCTAAGAGTGCTGGCGCTGATCGAACCCGCGAATTTGGTTCCTGAGTTGTTCCAAAGGTGACCCACGGCTACCCTTGCTAAGTATGCCAGGGTGAGAGTTAGGAATACCCCCTCAGCTGAGTTGTAATTCGATTCGAGTCACCGTCTCTCCCTGTTAGTGAGAACTTGACGGGCTTATCTCCAATGTAGACACACTAAATAACATAATGGTTCGGAAATGATGATATGATGATGACAGTCTTATTGTACCTGCTATGGTTAATATTGATTGCTCCTAATAAGTGAGTGCTCTAGTACAGGTGCTAATCTAGTGGACAGGTAAATGATGATAACTTGATGCTAAGTTTAAATTGGTCACTATATTCATAAGCTCTTTTATGCAAATGTGTCAAGCTAGCCCACCTCATAAGCCTTGCATGATCCTTGGTGTCTTTTATTTCTGGTTTTGTCGGGTAAGTCTAGCTGAGTACCTTCTCGTACTCAGGGTTTATCTCCCACCTGTTGCAGGTGACCAGTTCTACTTTGGTTGCTGCAAGTATTGCCTTCTCCCAGCTGGGGATGAAGACTAGACCATTGGGCGCGGTCTCTACTAGTTCTCGTACCTAATGATGCTTTTGTGGGACATGACTCAGATCTAGCAATGTATTTGAAACTATGAAGTTATGTACTAAACTATGTTGCTTCCGCAAGTTTGAACTTGGTTTGTAATATTTTATTTTGAACTCTGATGGATGTAATCCGAATGCTACTTGTGAAATATCGTAACGAATGATGTGTTGTGTTGAATCACTACGATCTTGGTTTGTATGTCGAGAGTTGGTTGAAATCCTTCGTGATTTCCGAACTACCGGGATTGTGGGAGCTTAAGTACAGGAATTTGATCGCTTCGGTGATTGTTTTTGTACTTACGTTCTTATGATTTGGTCGGTTCTGTTACTTGTATCATCGGTCACTATATCTCCCAACACTTGGTTTGGTGTCATGGTGTCCAAACCACTCCTCACTAGAATAGTGACCAATGTGTCAAATCTTGAAGGTAAGCATCTCAAGAACTTATGGGAGAAGTCCTTGTCCTTCACATCTTCTCCATGTGCATTGAGATCATTGACAAGCACTTGAAGCCTATAAAACATCTTCGGCACACTCTCATCCTCCTTCATCTTGAAGCTTACAAACTTCTCCTTGAGAATGTATGCCTTTGCACCCTTCATGGCTTGAGTGCCTTCAAATGATTCCTACAACTTCTTCCATGCCTCATGAGCTTTCTCAATTTTCTTGATTTGCTCAAATGTTCTCTCATCCAAAGCATCATGGATGGCACTAAGAGCAATGTCATTGTTTTAGAGTAGCATCTCTTCAGTGGCGGTGGGAGCCTCTTCATCATCAAGCTCAATCTTGGTCTCCACCACCTTCCAAACCTTCCTATTGATTGACTTGATATATGTTGTCATCTTAGCCTTCCAATAGGGATAGTTGGAGCCATCAAATTGGGGTGGCTTCTTTGTGTTGTTGATTTGAGCCATCTTGACACCGAAGGTTGTTAAGCCTCAAATCATGGTGACCACAGCTCTAATACCACTTGAAAGGTCCTAATGGCTAGAAGGGGGTGAATAGCCTATTAAAAATTTCTACAACAACACTTAGCAAACCAGTTAGACAATTATGAGGTGAAGCAAGTGTTGCGCTAGCCAACTAAAATTGCAAGCCACCTACCACAATTCTAGTTTCTATAGTCTCTATCCACACAATGGCTATGTCACTACACTAAGTTAGTGTGCTCTCAAAGGCTAACTAAAGAGCCACACTAACCAAACTAACAAGCTCTCACGACTAGCTACACTAAAGAGCTTGACAACTAGTTTGCGGTAATGTAAAGAGAAAGAGCAAGATGGTTATACCACAGAGTCAAGGAATGAACCAATCAATCACAAGAATGAATACTAATTAAGACCAATCACCTCAGGATCAAATGTTAACACAATGATTTTTTACCGAGATTCACTTGCTTGTCGGCAAGCTAGTCCTCGTTGTGGTGATTCACTCACTTGGAGGTTCACACGCTAATTGGTATCACACGCCAAACCCTCAATAGGGTGCCGCACAACCAACACAAGATGAGGATCACACAAGCCACGAGCAATTTACTAGAGTACTTTTTGGCTCTCCACCGGTGAAAGTTCAAGAACCTCTCATAATCACCACGATTGGAGCTGGAGACAATCACCAACCTCCGCTTGACAATCACACTGGACCAGACATGGGAGACTCAACATTCGGTCGAGTCCAAAGAGCTCCCAGAGTCGCTCTGGGCCGACCGGACGCTTTTGATCACACCGGACCGGACACAAGAGACGCAGCGTCCGGTCGAGTCCAGAGAGCTCCCAGAGCCGCTTTGGGCCGACCGGTCGCGTCCGATCACACCGGACTGGATGCTCCCAGCGTCCGATTAATTATTGTGCTGAAAACCCGAGACTTGCTGGTTCACACCAGACACGTCCAGTGTGGTGACCGGACACATCCGGTCGCTCTCTACAATCCTGCTTCAGGCTATATCACTTTGACCTAACACTAAACAATAACTCGTCAGCGTCTGATCACTCCACTGAGCCAGAGTCTGGTCACCTTGGCAACTTTGCCCATGCCTAGCCAGAATACCAGACGTGTCCGGTATCGATATTGGGCGCGTCTGGTTACGTCAGGAACACTGCCTCCTGAGTTAGTACCGGACGCGTCCAGTACGCATGTCGGACGCGTTTGATCACTCCATGACCAGCGCATTCTACTCCTTTTTAACTCTATCTTCTTTACCCTTGCACAAATGTGCCAACCACCAAGTGTATCACCTTGTGCACATGTGTTAGCATATTTTCACAAATGTTTTCAAGGGTGTTAGCACTCCACTAGATCCTAAATGCATATGCAATGAGTGAGAACATCTAGTGGCACTTTGATAACCGCATTTCGATACGAGTTTCACCCCTCTTAATAGTACGGCTATCGATCCTAAATGTGATCACACTCACTAAGTGTCTCGATCACCAAAATGAAAAAGCTCCTATCAAGTTTCACCTTTTCCTTGAGCTTTTTGTTTTTGTTTTTCTTCTTTTCCAAGTCCAAGCATTTGATCATCACCATGCCATCACCATCATCATGATTTTCACCTTTGCTTCATCACTTGGAGTATTTCTACCTATCTCATAATCACTTTGGTAAACTAGATTAGCACTTAGGGTTTCATCAATTCACCAAAACCAAACTAGAGCTTTCATCACCCCCCTCTAGCCATTTAGGACCTTTCAAGTGGTATCAGAGCTGTGGTCACCGTTTGTTTCAAAGCTTAACAACATTCGGTGCAAAATATGGCTCAAATTGTGTTCAACCATGTTGGGGGTAAACCACCGTTCTTTGATGGCACATCTATTGACTATTGGAAGAGAAAGATGAAGATGTACCTTGGTTCAATCATTGACAAGGTGTGGGATGTGGTAGAGAATGAGTTTGTGATCATTGACCCTACCAATCTCACCAACAATGACAAGATCAACAAGCAATGCAATACAATGGCACATGGGATAGTGATGCCTCCACTAATGATGATTCAAGTGATAATGACAAGGCATCCAAGAAGAAGGCTCTAGCAAGCATTGCTATCAACAACAAACATTCACTATTTGACACTCCATCATGTTTCATGGCCAAGTGCTCTAAGGTAAAATATGATGAGAGTGAAAATGATGATAGTGAAAGTGAAAATGATAGTGATGACGATGAATTCTCAAATGAACAACTAATGAACATGCTAGAACAAGCCGACTCAATAATTAACAAGAAAAGCAAGAAGTGCAAAGAATTGCAAAAGAAGCTTAGTGCTCTTGAGCAATCCTTTGATGAGCTCAATGCTACTCATGAGAGGCTAGTGGAAGCCCATGAGGCTCACACCAAGCTTGAAAAGGCCCACTCCTTGCTTCTTGAACAAGATAAGGAAAGGGCCATAGTATCATGTGATGTGGGCATAACATGTGACACTATTGAAAAATCATTTTATGAACCTATTGTTGTTGCTCCCACTAACCCTTCTTGTAGCTCATCATGCACCACCGCTACCACTCCTACCTCTACTACTAGTGATGGTTTTACTTGTGATGCCTCACTAATGGTTGAGAATGAGACTCTCAAGAGAGAGGTGGATGAGCTCACTCACACCTTAGGAAAGGCCTATGGCGGTGAGGCCCGCTTGCTAAAGTGCTTGGGTACCCAAAGGTTCTCTCTTAACAAAGAGGGATTAAGCTATACCCCCAAGAAAGGCAAGGTGGCCTTTGGCACTCCCAAAGCTAGCTTTGTGAAGAGCAATGGTCGGTTTTGCAATAGATGCAAGCAAGTAGGGCACTTAGAGCAATCTTGCATAAAGAACAAGAACAAGAACAATGCTAATGTATCCTCAATTTATTTTGATTCTTGGTACATGCTTACCAAGGGTGTGAATGGTGTGAAGGCTAAGTTCATTGGTACACCTATTGTGGGCTCAAAGAAGAAAGCTATTTGGGCACCAAAGACCTTAGTAACTAACCTTTAAGGACCCAAGCAAGTTTGGGTAACTAAAAAGAATTGATTTTCTTTTGTAGGTAAACTATAAAGCCGGAGGAAGGCATTGGGTGCTTGATAGTGGGTGCACAGAACACATGATCGGTAATTCAAGAATGTTCAATTCAATCAACTCAAATGATGATAATGGGATTGATAGTATAACATTTAGTGATAATGACAAAGGCAAAGTCAAAGGGCTTGGTAAGATTGCAATATCCAATGACTTGAGCATTTCCAATGTGCTACTAGTAGAGAGCTTGAACTTCAACCTATTGTCGGTAGCTCAATTGTGTGATCTTGGTTTCAAGTGTATATTTGGAGTTGATGATGTAGAGATCATAAGTGTAGATGACTCTAACTTGATATTCAAAGGTTTTAGATATGAGAATCTATACTTGGTTGATTTCAATGCTAGTGAAGCTCAATTGTCAACATGTTTGCTCACTAAGTCTAGCATGGGTTGGTTATGGCATATAAGGCTTGGTCATGTTGGAATAAAACAATTGAACAAGTTGATTAAGCATGATCTAGTTAGAGGCTTGAAAGATGTCACATTTGAGAAGGATAAGTTATGTAATGCACGTCAAGCTAGAAAGCAAGTTGGTAACACACATCCTAAGAAGACCATGATGAGCACATCTAAGGCATTTGAGTTGTTGCATATGGATTTGTTTGGGCCAACCACATACACTAGCATTGGTGGAAGCAAATATGGATTTGTGATAGTGAATGATTTCACTAGATATACATGGGTGTTCTTTCTTGTTGACAAGAGTGATGTGTTTGCGACCTTCAAAATATTCATCAAGAGAATTCACAATGAGTTTGAAACAACCATCAAGAAAGTGAGAAGTGACAATGGAAGTGAATTCAAGAAAACAAGAGTGGATGATTTATGTGATGAATTTGGAATTAGGCATCAATTCTCGGTCAAGTACACTCCTCAATCAAATGGCCTAGTTGAGAGGAAGAATAGAACCTTGATTAACATGGCAAGATCAATGTTGAGTGAGTACAATGTGAGTCATTCATTTTGGGCCGAAGTAATCAACACAACGTGCTACTATAGCAACCACCTCTATTGTCATCCCATGATGGAGAAGACACCATACGAGCTCTTAAATGGAAGAAAGCCCAATATTACATACTTTCGGGTTTTTGGTTGCAAATGCTACATATTAAAAAAAGGCACTAGATTGAGCAAGTTTGAGAAGAAATGTGATGAAGGTTTCTTGCTTGGTTACTCTACTACTAGCAAGGCTTATAGAGTTTGGAATTTATCTAGTGGTACTCTTGAGGAGGTTCATGATGTGGAATTTGATGAAACCAATGGTTCCCAAGAGAAAGATGAGAATCTAGATGATGTGAGAGGCACTCAATTGGTCGATGCAATGAAGAACATGAACATTGGTGACATAAGGCCTAGAGAGGTGATTGAAGTTGAAGATGACAAAGATCAAGTGCTCTCTAACTCAAATGTGCAAGTTGATACAAGTCAAGCTAGTTCATCATCTCAAGTGCAAGATCAACAAGTGGCTAGTGCATCATCTCAACCAAATCACCAACCAAGTGCAAGCAATCAAATGCAAGTGCTCCAACCAACAAATGTTGCAAGAGATCATCCTTTGGATTCTATAATTGGTGATATTTCAAGAGATGTACAAACAAGATTAGGATTGGCATTATTTTGTGAACATTTCTCATTTGTGTCATCCATTGAACCAAAGAAGATAGATGAAGCTTTATTGGATGTTGATTGGGTCAATGCTATGCATGAAGAGTTAAACAACTTCACACGAAATCAAGTATGGGAGTTGGTAGAAAGGCCTAAGGGACACAATGTGATTGGTACTAGATGGGTGTCGGGGACCTAATATCGGGGTACCCAATGAGGTGGAACTAATAACCATCGAACGTTGATGCTTCCAGTCAGACAAGAGCACTACTGTGCTTCTTGCTCGAACGATGGAAGACTGGTTCTGCCTCTCCCGACCACCGAGGGCTGGACTCTATCTCGCCCGATGGCTAAGGGCGGGCTCCACTCGCCTGATGTTCGAGGGCGGGCTCTGCCTCGCCCGACGTCCGAGGGTGGGCTCCACCTTGCCCGATGGCGAAGGGCTAGACTCCGTCTCGCCCGACCCCCGAGGGCTAGGCTCCGCCTCACTCGACCCCCGAGGGCTAGACTCTACCTCGCCCAATGGCTGAGGGAGGGCTCCGCCTCGCCAAATGTCCGAGGGCGGGCTTCACCTCGCCCAACGACGAAGGGCTAGACTCCGTCTCGCCCAACCCCTGAGGGCTAGGCTCTATCTTGCTCGACCCCTGAGGGCTAAGCTCTGCCTCACTTGACCCCCAAAGGCAAGACTCCTCCTCGCCCAATGCCCGAGGGTGGGCTTGACCTCACCCGACGACTGAAGGCTAGCTTCGCCTCGCCCCACGACTGCACCCTGATCCTTCATAAAGACGAGCACAGGGTTTGACAGGACATTTGAGTCAACCATGATATCGAGGGCCATGCCATGTGCGCCAACAGGAAGGTACCGTGAGACTACGATGGGACGGGTGCTTTCCGCCCTTTCAATCATAACAGTGCTCGAATAGTGTTGTGGGCGCTGACTTCTGTCCCACAGTGTAGTAGGCGCCGCCTTCAGCCCTCGAGCGCGGATACTAACACAGGCATACGACAACCACTATGGTCCAAGACAGAACTCACATCATCTACAGTGATGAATGTGTGGTCACTTCCCCGATTACTCCCCGAGGAGTCACAGCTCGGCTCTCGGGCACGCCGCATAATCCGCTGGCATAGGATGGGATGCACCCACTCGCTAAAATAGGGCCAGGGTATGGCCTACGAGGGTCAACAAACATGCCACCTCTGACATGGTCTGCCATGTTAAAGCAGGGCAGGCACAGGGAAAAAGGAAGACCCGGCTCCCTTGGAGGACCTTCTATACCTTTGGTATTTTCCTCTTTCTCCCATCTGTAACCCCTACTCCCCCTAGGTCTATAAAAGGGAGGGCAGGGCCCCCCACTAAGTGGATGGACTTTTGATGGATCAGTTCCAGCAACATATCACACGTACGCCCAAGTAGCAACCGAACTCTTGGCATCCTCTCAACCATTCCATTAGAGACTTGGGACCTTTCCCTCTCTCGACCATTTATACCCCCTACTATGAACCTTTTTTGGTACTGATAACACGAGTAACAGCAGACTGGACGTAGGAACATTCAGCCTGAACCAGTATAAACCTTGTGTCCTTTAGTGCACCATCCGGGCCTAACGTGCAATAATTATAAATTTACTAGCCGGTGTTTGTTCGAAACACCGACAGTTGGCGCGTCAGGTAGGGGCCTTTGCGCGTTCCAAATCAGGCCTCGGAGGGCTAACCACGCAATCAGCTAGGTCCTAGGCGCACACGTGCATTTCAGTGACCTGGACTTCATCGTCACGGTGGGAGGAGAGTTGGCGTTGGCCCATCTCACCATCCAATCTCTCCCCTTGATGAGGACATGACACCCATGCATATGACCATGTTTGACACATGGTATGGAGGGGTAGGAGGCTAGCAAGGGTGTCCAAGTCAAGAAGGAGGCCCGAGGCTAATTCGGTTCGAGTCCCCGAGGTGGAAGCCCAAAGCAACTCAAGTTCGAGCCCGTCTCGGAGTCCAGAAGCAGCACGTCCTAAAAATGATGCCTAGGTCGCATACGGTGTCCATTTTGGGCGTTCTTTATATGGATGGAAAGATAATTTCATGGAGCTTCCAATGACACTAGTCCCACCTTAAAATTCGATCAGAGTCAACAAGAATCGTCAAAACAAGTGGACGTCCAACAGAAACCAAAGGCCTAGTCCAACATGATTTTGAGTCCGCCTCGGCCTCCAGGACCAGTCTCGCTTAAACTGGTCACCCAGGACGCATCCGGACTCCGTTTTTGACGATCCACATATGGTTGGAAAGCTAATTTGATAAGGAAGCCAATCCAAGTGGTCTCACATAAAAGCCCTTCAGAATCAACCAGAATCATTGAAACAAGTCAGCGTACAGAATCTACCAGGGTGCTGCGACACCGTCTTTTGGTCCGTTGGGCCATGTATCGTATTTGGGCCCATTAGGGGACGCGTCCAGGGTAGGCGATGACCCTAAGACCTTTATAATCATATACCACCGCTGTCATTAGGTTTTGGGTTTTGCTTAGATTAATCTATCGAGAACAATTTCGTCGTACATCGATTTGTGAGACCCCAACTTCGTGAGATTAATCATTCATCTGCAATTTGGTTGCTTTCTTTCTTGTTCTTGCTTGTGTTCTTCATTGTGCAGGCAGGGATTAGCCTTCTTGGTGAGGTCAACCGGATCCGTGCCTCAGTTGATAACCAGAGGAGTTGTGGTGCTAAGATTGCAGGGTTCGATCTTTCGATCTGAAGCCGGATCGGTGTGTCATTCTCCGCCACAACGATAGTTACCACCTCCTGATAGAAGATCGGGATCCTCATTCCCATTAAGTGGTAATCAGAGCTTCATGTATTACCGTCAAGTTTATCATTACCCTAGTTTTGTTTTGTCTTTGTCCTATAAATCTAGAAAATTGCCCCACAAAAATATTTGTGTTAATCTTTGTTTTCTCCCTATCTTATCACCCGTTGTGCCGTTGCAATATTTTAATTTTAGTTTGCTTTATTGAACAGTCGTCCCTCGCGTGTCATCGTGTTGGTTGCGTCTAGATTTTGTTGTGTGATCTAGCATCAAAATGTTTTCCCTTATCCCAAACATCCGAGGATAGCTTTCTGTTAAGCACGTGAACATCTCACGTAGAGAGTGTTAGATGAGTTGGAGAAAGATAAGTAATATTTGTATGGCCAAAGTTGTCTTCCATCTAAAATAAAATATCAATCTTGTTTTCCTTCGGCCGGTTGGAAAGTATAAATCCGTTTGATTCTATTTGTTTCCAATTAGCGATATGACTCTTTGCTTGTTTGATCATACGTACTCATTGGATTGTTTGTAGATCAGTTGCTAACTTGCCTTTTGAAAGCAACGAGAGAAAAGGAATTTGCCTACCATCTGATAGTTGCTGAGAGTTTTTTTCCTTCCTTTGTCACAGAAACTTCCTTGATCTTAGCTGCTGTGTTCCACTCATTTCCAACACAGTAGCTTCCATGCCAAAACCGTTGCATGTGTTTCTATCCTAATTTTTGTGCGGCACTTATCTCAAAAAAGGCAAAGAGGTGCAAAAAAACCACACAAAAAAAGAGATAAAAAAGAATAGAAAAAGCAAAAGGCAACATGGTGAAAAAAGCCGCACCCTAAAAACAGAGAAAAAGAAGAGCAAGAAAAAAAAGAAAGTAAAAAAAAACAATTTAGAAGTGCTTGCATCCTTTGAGTCTTTGTGCCGTGCTCTACTGTTGCTTTCTTGAACTAGGTCTGGGATGAGTTTAGGCCAACAACATAGACTAACTTGGGACTACTTTTCAATTTTGCAATTTCTAAATTAAATTATTGCAATTCCTTGCTACCATATTTTAAGCCTCCCAAGCTCCACATATATACTTCAGATCAGTACAGAAAAAGGGCCTTGTAATCTCGGTACCACAGCCTCACAGGTATCACGAACCAGCCGCCGGTTGTACCGCCCACTGCTTGCGTTGGTAAGAACTTTGTAAGAGCTTGGTAAGACGCTTCCACTTGCTGTGAAAAGTGACACCACTACCACAACGTAGTCATTTGATAGGGATAATATTTTTGTGTTGTCTTTTGCTGTCTTCTAACAATGACAGTGTAACACCCCTGGTGTTTAGCTTCCACATTTGCACTTGCATTTCATGGACATGAGCATCATTCATTCATTCACAAGCTTATATCACATGAAACATGTCTTTGAAACATTGCAACGTATCGTTATGTTTCATGTGTGTTGTTCCTTTATGAAATGAAAAGTGTGCAACACTTAAGTGCAACATGTGCCACTCACTTTAGTGAAACAAAGTTAGTTAGTACCATGCAACAAGATCATGAAACATGTGAAACATGACTATGAAACAAGTGTAACATTTCATGTGTTTTTCATTGTTTCAGTACATACCTTGCTTGATTCTTGTGTGACCAATGTATGGTGTGGCTAAAAATTCTTGTAAGTAACTTAGTTACACCTAGGATGTCATTTGGAACATTGTTCATGTTGGTCACTTTGACTAATTAAGTTCCCAAGTCATGGTTTGACCAATTTTGACCCCTAAACCCTTTTGTTTGACTGTTTAAAAAGTGTATCTTAGGATGTTTGCATGTCTGAGCAACCTAAAACAAAGTTGTAGCAAATTTTATAAGGAACAAACTTTGTTTAGAAGCCAAGTCATGAAAATGTGCACAACATGTTCAAAAAGGACCCACAAGTCAGCTTTGAAGGTGGATTCAACACTTGAAAAATTTGCTAAGTCTTAAATGTCATTTCAGTTTGATCGAGCCCACTTTGGCTTAATGTAACTCCTGATTCGTGGGGAATTAGACTTTGGTTCTTGAATAGAAGATGGAGATGGAAGGTAGGGCTACAACTTTCATGAACAATTCTTCCACTAACTCATCGTGGTTTAGGAGTAAATCACCGTCAAACATCGCCTGTCAGTCGATGCCGTTGTAATCTAAAACGCGAGCTTCAAACCGATCATGGCCGACCGAGGTTAGATGACGGCCGCCGCGTGGCCACCACGCGCCCGGCTCATCCTGGCCACGCCGCGCGCTGGCCGTCTTGAAGTGGAGAACGCCTGGCTGTCCTCCACACGCGCTCTGCCTCTTTCTGTGTTCCTCCGCTCACCACAGCAGCGCAGCCAGCAAGCAGCCGCTCCGCCATTGCTGCCGTGGAGCTTCGCCGTCACCGAGCTCATGCACCGCTGCTAAAGCGCGCACTACACCTTCACCGTAGCTCCGTCGTGTTCGCCTGTACGTCCTCCACCACTTAGCCAAGCCATTCGAGCTTAGGTAAGGTCGCTGTGACCATTCCAGCTACCGCCGCCATGGCTGAGCTTCGCCAGAATTGGCGCTCACCGTGGCCAGCGTAGATCCGCACCGTTCCTCCATCCCTAGCCCTCGTCTCGTCTTCCCCATCTCATGTAGTTGCTCCCGTGAAGACATTACCGACCAAGCCGGTCCGGTCATGCCAGAACGCAGCCGCGCACCGCCGTGCGCCATGGCCGAGCCGCCGTGCGCCATGGCCGGCGTGCTTAGGGGCCGCTAGGGTCTAGGCTTAGGGGGTCAATCGACGCGGGGTAACTTGGGGAGCACGTCAGTGCTGTTAGTTT
The DNA here is from genome assembly GCA_904845875.1 of Miscanthus lutarioriparius. Classification (NCBI taxonomy): domain Eukaryota; kingdom Viridiplantae; phylum Streptophyta; class Magnoliopsida; order Poales; family Poaceae; genus Miscanthus; species Miscanthus lutarioriparius. The sequence continues at coordinate 26,025,141 of CAJGYO010000019.1, read as the reverse complement.
CGCCGGAGGAGCCGCCGTCGGCGAGCTTCGCCGTGTGCCGCGCCGTCGTCGCTGCCTCCCCTGTTTCGTCTCGCTGACCGATGGGTCCGGCTAACAACCAGGTCCCACACGTCAGTGGCTGTGTATTCATAAGATAGTTCAAATTTTTAGTTTTGACTGCTGTTTTGTAAATTTTGTAACTCCATTTGTGTAGATCCAAATACTGTCATTCAAATTTTGTTAGACTCACAGTGAGGTCTAGTATTTAACAAAAAAATGTCTTGAGCACATTATGTAGAAATTTTGGATGAATTAAATAGGAACTTGAAATGTGTTTTTGAATGCATGCAAACTTGTTTAAATCATATCTTGAGTTTCTGTGATCCAAAAATTGTGAAATTTTGTGGGTAAGCTAGTATTGTTTAGTAGAAGCTCTGGTTATAATTTGAGAGTCATTGCATGTGTAGGTTTTGAGTTATAGATTTCCTTTTTATCATTGGTGGATACTTGTGTGAATTTTTGTAAATTATATAGGAATCCTATGGCCATGAAATTTGGTAGGTAGTATCTTAGTACCTTAAGGATGCTAGGAAAAATATGAATATGTTGCTTGACACTTTTCACTATGGTTTCCTAATTATGCCATTTTAAGCCATTCTGTCTTACCATTTTTGTGTAGGTTCTTATACTTACTCAAATGGTGTGAAATTTTTATGGTAGTCTACTTAGGTCATGTAGTGTCTACTGTAATTTTTGGAGATTTAATGGTGTAGTTTTCATATATGTTTACTATTTCCTCTAATTAATTAAATAAATTAAGAAAGGTATTAAAAGAAATGTTTTGGGGATGAACACCCTACTTTCTGGTGTTCTTGTGATATAAGTGATATGTGAGTAGAGTTAGTTTTGTCCAATTATTTGTTTACATCATAAGTTAATAATTATTTCGTTTGCATCATGTCCCTCTGGACAGATCTGGGGACTTTAGGAAGTTTCCCATGATATTTTGGTTTTCTGTGAATGTGATGAACTCAAGAGTTGTAGATAATTTATGTATCTAGCTCCTATCAAAATTTGAGGGCATTTGGCCCAGTAGTTTAGAAACTACAGCTGTTTAAAGTTAGGTTCCAGTTTTGCTTACTCTCTGTCTTGGGAGGACAGAGTTCTGTTGATCAAAGAATTCGACCTGGTAAAGTGTTGAATCATGCTTTGAGGTCTGAAAATGAATTGTAGACAATTTTATAAGTTTTCCAAATTGTCTTGTTGCATGTTAATTGGATTTATAAATCTCCAGTTATGGCTAGTTTACTGTACCGCTACATAGTCCTCATTTTGCTGAAATACAAATACTTGAGTGTATGCTTGATGCAATGTTCTCGTTGATTGTTTAGGGGTTAGCCTAACTTGAGAATATGCTTAGGTGCAGGTGCTAGGTCATTAACTGAAGATGAGCAATTATACATTAGGTTGTATAAACTTGGTAAGTAAAGTGATTTGAATAGGGCTTAAGTTGGAATATGCAAACTACAGCGAACATGCGCATTCCCCGAGCATCCCTGACATTCGTTCATGTGCATCCATGATATTTATCTTGCGCATTCATGCAATAGGTGTGCCGGAGGGAGTGACATTGCTGGAGTTCGATGGAGCCAACCAGGAGGAGGAACCCGAGGTGCAGGAAGCCAACGAAGCAGTCGCCGCGGAGGAATTGCCCGAGTGCCCTGACCACCAGCCTTCCTCGTTCCTGAAAGGCAAGCCCCGGAGCATATTAAGCCTCCCATGCTTTCACAAATACATTGAGTACCTTTTATTGTTGATGATGCATTAAGTATAGGAATTGGTTGGAACCAATTGCTGCATTATATGTATCCTTCCTTGTCCAGATATCGCACTAGAATCCTATTTAAGTTCAGGAACGGGTTAAATGCTTAGCCATGCTTAGTGCGGTAGAAGTCATGTGATTTCCTGTCACCTGCGAGCTTTAGGATGAGGTGGATCACGGTTGGCTATATTTGCTATCGTGGAAAAGAACCATGTGAATAATGAATTAAGACCGGGCGGGGTCTTGTGTAGGTTTGAACATAGTGACTCTGTCTGAGTCATTTAAGTACCGATACGCTGTACGTCCTTATGTGATGTTGAACGCAGCCTAACACTTAGCTGGCTGGATAAGTCGTTCTGACCGCGAAGCCTAGTAGCTCAACTCAGGCCAGGGACGCGAGCAGTGGCGTGCATTCTGGAGGTAGTAAGGATGTGCGTAGAGCCATTGGCATAAGTCCAACGAGGGTTAGAGTCCCGAACAACCTTGGCAGAGTGGTTCTCTGAGAATGTCGATCTGTTCGGACTCGCGACTCCTGAATCGTACCAAAGGTGACTTGTTTGCGACCCTGACGGGGGAAGCAGGGTTTGTGTTTAGGAATACCCCTCCAGCTGGATAGGAATCGATTCGAATCGCCGTCTCTCCCGGATAGTGAGAACTTGACTGAGCAGCGGCAACGTAGATTCAATTAATTTAACGATATGGTTAAATGGATGATGATGATAAGGTTGTGACAATGAATACCTGATATGGTTATTAATGTTTGCACCCTAATAAAATGATTGCTTAGTACAGGTGCTAATATAGTTGACAGATAATTGGCTAAAAGTACCTGCTAGTTCAGGTTAAGAGTTGATCATTATTACTTATGCTTTTCTACAAAAAGAAAGTGTCAGCCAGATCCACTACATTAAGCTATGCATAATCCTTGGTGTCATTTATTTTGGTTTCCAACGGGTAAGTCTAGCTGAGTATATTCCCGTACTCAGGGTTTATTCCCTCTTGTTGCAGATGACCTTCTATATCAGGGATTCTGTAAGTATTATCTCCACCCGGTGGGTGATGAAGACTAGATCATGGGCATGATCTCCGTTTCTCTTATCTGAATGCTTTTGCGGGTTGTGATCAGCAAACCAGTATGTGTATTTGAACTCGGGTGTGTAAGTTAAACTATTTGCTTCCGCATGTTTTACAAGACTGGTTTTGTAATAACGATGACTCTGTGATGATGTAATCTATTTGCGAACGTCTGCGAAATGTTGTAACGTACGATATGTTATGTTGAATTACTGTGATCTTGGTTGTATGCAAGTTGGGTTGAAATCCTTTGAGATTTCAGTTGACTACCAGGTTTATATGGGCTCAAGTTCGAGAATTTGATCGTTTCGGCGATTGTTTTTGTACTTGTGCTCTTATAAATTGGTCGGTTCTGTGACAGCTGGCATCAGAGCTAGATTCAACATTAAACATGTCTTACGGCTATTTAAAACAAAAGCTTTTGTTGTAAAGACGGTTTTCCAACTTATAGTTATATATAAGTGTTCAAAAATAAAAAATTTTATGGTATACTGGTGATCACATCCCTTATAGCCCACTTAAGGACTTCTAGGTGGCTTATATATAATTACTAACTTGGGGGGAATTGATTGTTTAGATTTGATCGTCCATGCGACGTGATATTGCATGGGTGCCATTCGTTTGAATGGTAATGTATGGATCAATTGCCTCTACGCTAAGGTAAGTGTGAGTTGCGAGAGCATGACCGTCCAACCGTCGGTCTAGGGGAGAGCTAGTTGTGGTTACTGGAGTATTTGCATGTTTCATACATGTATATATGAAGGTACTTAATTGTGGGTACATTTGTCGGGTAGTTAGGATACCAAAGTATATATATCGGGGGATGTATATACGGAGAGTATCTTAGTTACTACTTGTGATTATTAGCATTATATCTTGTTGGGTTGGGCTGCAATGAAGTTTTCTGCAGGTACGCTAACAACGCACCGTGTAGATCGACTAGTTACCGCTAATTGTGAGAATGTATGCCACCGTATATTCCGCTAAAGCTTAATTTTTCATAGGTTTGTGAGGACGTACGGAACGTGCATGCATCATATTCACCCATGTCATTCATATTGCATTACCCCCTCCCTTATAATTGCTTATCCCAAGTGTAAAGTGCAATCTCTCAGCAAAATAATCCTCTCATGTGAATTGCATCCCTTTTTGATACAGATGGCCGCGCCCGTATTTCCTACTGGTAGCAGCTCCTTTTTCGACCAGTTCGGTACTCCCACTTTGCTCTGGAGGGTGCTCAGTTCAGTTGGGTACCCGGAGTCACCCAACTACACGTGGAGGCAGGTGGTACCATTGGGAGATGTACCATGGTACGTCGTGACCTTCATCATGCCGCAAAACCCCACAAGACCATTGTGGCATGGGTGGAGCATTGAGACTGATGGGCAAAGCCCATGGGAAGCCGCTCAGGTTGCCGCCCTTGATGTGCTGATAGATATAGCACAGAGCTTCGAGGATGAGTTAGTGGGTGGACCTGCTTCATCCATTCCCCGAGTGTCTCCTATTGAGGCTGAGTGGACTCAGGATGTTGGTCAGGCCTTGGTTCGAGGCCGTGGCGAACGGGTGCAGAGCGACAACGCTTGAATGAGTGCTATGATGGCAGTCTTGAAGCTTTGTTGAGTCAGGCAAAACACCCTTTCTAGTGTGCTTGATGAAGCCGGCAAGGCAATGGAAGCTCAGCACAAGTTCAGGTTGCGTGCCCGCAAGTATCGCCGTAAGGCGAATGCATGTGGGAGAGCTCAGCAAGAGGTTGAGGAGATTCACGGTATTGCAAATTATTGTCTGCAACAGTGGGGTCAAACCGCACGCGAGAGAGACGAGCTTCATAACCAGCTGATGAACCTCACTATTGAGAGAGATGAGGCTGCACAAGAGTTGGATCGTGTGACACATCACCGGGATGCAGCTTTAGAGTTAGCAGAAGAAAGACGTCGGGGTTGGATTTTGGCCAACCACAACGCCTTTTAAAGGGAGCAAGCACTACAAGAACAGCTTGAAGAGCTTCAGGTTGAGCACCATCAACTGCACAACCATTTGTTTCCTATTCCTCGCCCCATACCCAGGTATCCAATTGTGGGTGGACCTCAAGTGATTGAGGCCGATGAGGAAGAAGAGGATGTGCAGATGGTTGACAATGCAGCTGAGCCGGTAGATGAAGAAGAAGAGGAAGACCTAGAAGAAGTCCAAGGTGTCTCCGATGTGGACAGCGATCACTTTGACGAGTAATTCGTTAACAAGTCTCACTAGTTTAGCTTTTGCAGTCATTGATGTAATGAACTTAAGTACGAAGACTGATGTTGGATGTACCTTTTTAAATTCGAACTCGGCATGTAATGTACTTTAATTCGCTCCCTTCGGGATGCGTATCGTAATGGTTAAGTTTAAAACTTGTCATGTTGGAATGCACTGCGTATGGCGCTAGTAATCTACTTGATGATGTGGTGATTGGAGAATAAATTATTGCCTCTGTTTATTGTATGAAGTTTTCATTCTCGTCAGTAAATTCAGTTTGGCACAATTACATTGTTCCTCTCCAATGTGCTGACATCATCAATAATTACTGGTTGCACATTGTGCAGATGCCTCGCACTCGTTCCACCGGTGCGGGTGATGATGATGATGATCTTCCACCGCCACCACCACCCACACCAACGGAATTGATAGCAATGCTTGCGGAAGGACAGCGCACTATGGCCGAGGCCCTCCGTACGATTGCGAATCAGGATGGTCGTGGTCCACGCCAAGGACCGGAACTAAATCAATACAGTGATTTCAAAGATTTCCTTGACACGAAACCCCCGATCTTCAAGGAGGCTGAGGAGCCTCTATAAGCTGATGAGTGGTTGAATACTCTCGAGCAGAAGTTCCGTCTGCTCCGCTTGACTGAGGTGCTGAAGACTGAGTACGCATCTCACCAATTGCATGGGCCAGCTAGCATTTGGTGGAGTCATCATCGGTCCACTATGCCCGCTAATGCTCAAATCACTTGGGATCAGTTCAAGTCTGCTTTCAGGAGAAATTACATTCCTCCTGGTCTCATGGCGATCAAGCATACAGAGTTCATGAAGCTGACCCAGGGGAACAAGAGCCTGCATGAATACCTGCAAGCTTTCAACAACCTTGCAAGGTATGCTACCGAGTTTGTGGACACCGATGCCAAGAAGATTGCTAGCTTCAAGCAGGGACTTAGCCCCAAACTGACGAAGACCATGAGAAATTGCAAGTGTGCTCATTTTAATGAGTTTGTGAGTGATGCTTTATCGCAAGAGAACAACAATGTTGTGTATGCTGCTTCAAAAAGTCGTAAGAGGGCCTATGAGGTGGGTTCCTCACAATCCAAGGCTCCCATCACACAGAGGGCTCCATTCTGTCCTCCAGCGTCAGCCGCTAAGTTTCGCCCACCGCAGAAGAAGAATCCCGCTAAGACTGGGTTTCGCAAGGCATTTACAGTTGCTCTTCCCAAGGGCACTACCAGTCAGGGCAGTTCCAGGGCTCCTCCAAGCAACATGCCGTGCTGGAACTGCAACAAGACAGGCCACTGGGCAAGGGAATGCCCTTACCCTAAGAAGAATAACTACCAAGGTGGCCGTCAGGGGCAAGTGAACCACACTAATATTACTGAGATTCCTTCAGGAGAGGTAGTGACTGCTGGTAAGTTTCTGATTGATCAACACCCCGCAGTTGTACTATTTGATTCAGGTGCTTCGCATTCCTTTATTAGTCCAGCATTTGCATCCAAGTTTATGCAGAAAACATATACTGTTGAGGGTGAGGGTTATTGTATTAGGGCTGCCAGTGGTATTATCCCAACCAAACTGGTAGTTGGGGACGTACAATTTGAGATAGAGGGGCGAAGTTATCAGGTTGATTTGGTAGTTTTACCGGGGCTAGGTATCGATGTGATATTGGGAATGAACTAGATGAGCCGTCATGGAGTGCTTATTGATACATCGACTAGGGTAGTCATGCTCAGAGATCCTGGTAATTAGGAGGGTTTTCTAGTACAGTTACCCTGAGACATCAATCTTTCTTGCATGACCAATGCGGTGCAAGCAAAGTCTCTGGCAGATATCCCTGTCGTGTGTGACTTTCCGGATGTTTTTCCCGATGATTTGCCTAGATTGCCCCCGGATCGGGAAGTGGAGTTCAAGATAGAGTTGCTTCCGGGCACAGCTCCTATCTCTAGAAGGCCATATAGAATGCCTCCCAATGAACTAGCTAAACTTAAGACCCAGTTGAATGAACTTCTAAAGAAAGGCCTTATCCGTCCTAGTTCATCTCCGTGGGGGTGCCCAGCTATCTTTGTGAAGAAGAAGGATCAATCTCTACGCATGTGTGTAGATTATAGATCCTTAAATGCAGTTACAATCAAGAATAAGTACCCTCTGCCACGCATAGATATCTTGTTTGATCAGTTGTCTAAAGCAAAAGTCTTTTCCAAGATTGATTTGAGATCTGGGTATCATCAAATCAAGATTCGGCCTGAGGATGTCCCAAAAACTGCATTCTCTACAAGATATGGTCTATATGAGTACCTGGTTATGTCTTTTGGATTGACCAATGCCCCTGCACATTTTATGTATCTGATGAATTCAGTGTTTATGCCCGAGTTGGACAAATTTGTGGTGGTATTTATAGATGATATCCTGGTCTATTCTGAGAATGAAGAAGATCATGTTGAACATTTGCGGGTGGTTCTCACTAGATTACGGGAACACCAGCTGTATGCAAAGTTCAGCAAATATGAATTTTGGCTTCGCAAGGTACCTTTTCTTGGACACGTATTGTCGGATGGTGGAATTATGGTTGATCCCACCAAGGTGCAAGAAGTATTGAACTGGAAGGCTCCCATCTCGGTGCACGAGGTTCGGAGTTTTCTGGGGTTGGCTGGCTATTATCGTCACTTCATCCCGGATTTCTCTAAAATAGCCAAGCCTATGACTCGGTTGCTACAAAAAGACATGAAGTTTGTCTGGACTCCCGAGTGTGATGCGACTTTCCATACCCTGCGAACTCTTCTAACGTCGGCTCCGGTTTTGGCACAACTGGATATCGAGAAACCGTTCGATGTGTTCTATGATGCATCAGGTATTGGGTTAGGAGGTATTCTTATGCAAGAGGGTAGAGTCATTGCTTATACCTCTCGCCAACTTCGAAAGCATGAAGTGAATTATCCAACGCATGACTTGGAACTCGCTGCTGTTGTTCATGCTTTGAAGGCCTAGAGACATTATTTACTTGGCAATGTGTGCAACATCTACATTGATCATAAAAGTCTCAAGTACATCTTCACTCAGCCAGAGTTGAATATGCGTTAGAGAAGATGGCTCGACTACAGAGTCGAATTATCGAGCTACAGAAGACAGATGCCGGTGTGTTCCACATCAAGCGCAAGATGAAAGAGCAAGAAACCAAACATTTTTGGGTAGATGAGAACGACGTGTTATGGTTCAAGGATAGGTTAGTGGTTCCAAAGGATAGAGAGCTTAGAAATCAAATCATATCTAAAGCCCATTCCTCTAAATTATCTATTCATCCTGGTAGTAGTAAAATGTATCATGATTTAAAGCCTTGATTTTGGTGGACCAAAATGAAGAAAGAGATAGCCGCTTTTGTGGCTAGGTGTGACACTTGTTGTCGGGTCAAGGCTGTGCACATGAAAGTTGGATTACTTCAGCCACTCTCTATCCTAGGTTGGAAATGGGAGGAGATCAGTATGGATTTTATAGTTGGACTCCCTACCACTCAGAGGAATTTTAACTCCATTTGGGTGATTGTAGACCGACTGACCAAGTCTGCACACTTCTTTCCTGTCCGCATAGATTTCCGTCCAACCGACTATGCAGAGTTGTACTTCAACCAGATAGTCCGACTTCATGGGATCCCTCGTACTATTGTCTTGGATAGAGGACCACAGTTCACTGCTCACTTTTGGAAGCACTTACACGGATTATTAGGAACTAAGCTAGTAAGAAGTTCTGCTTATCATCCGCAAACCAATGGGCAAACTGAGCGAGTGAATCAAATCTTAGAAGATATGTTGAGAGCATGTGTCATCTCGACTAAGGGCTCATGGGAAAAATGGTTGCCCCTAGCTGAATTCTCGTACAATAACAGTTATCAAGAGAGTATCAAGATGGCACCGTTTGAAGCTTTGTATGGCCGAAAGTGTAGAACCCCGTTGAACTGGGTAGAAGCCGGTGAAAGGAGATATTATGGAATTGATTTTGTTCAAGAAGCCAAAAAACAAGTCCGTACTATCCGAACCCACATGGCCGCAGGTCAAGCTAGGCAGAAAAGTTATGCTGATCGACGTAGAAAACCTATTGAGTTTGAAGTTGGAGACTTCGTTTATCTGAAAGTCTCACCTATGAAGAGTGTCCAACGCTTTGGTGTGAAGCGAAAGCTTGCGCCGAGATATGTTGGTCCGTTCGAAATCATTGGACAAAGTGGTAAGGTGGCATACAAGATTCAATTACCTCCAGAGATGAGTGCTATCTTCAATGTCTTTCATGTATCCCAATTGAAGAAATGTCTTCGCGTCCCTGAAGAGAGTTCCATTGGGGGATATCGAGTTAAAATCTGATTTGACCTTTGAAGAAAAGCCGGTCCGAGTGATTGACACTCGTGAGCGAGTGACTCGGAGTCGTGTGGTCAAGTTTTACAAAGTCATGTGGAGTAATCAGGGTAGTGAACGCGATGCAACGTGGAAAAGGGAAGATTATTTGAGGGATGGTTATAAGGAATTCTATCCACAATGGTACGTTTTTCAACTCTCGGGATGAGATTTTTATAAGGGGGGAGGGTTGTAACACCCCTGGTGTTTAGCTTCCACATTTGCACTTGCATTTCATGGACGTGAGCATCATTCATTCATTCATAAGCTTATATCACATGAAACATGTCTTTGAAACATTGCAACGTATCGTTATGTTTCATGTGTGTTGTTCCTTTATGAAATGAAAAGTGTGCAACACTTAAGTGCAACATGTGCCACTCACTTTAGTGAAACAAAGTTAGTTAGTACCATGCAACAAGATCATGAAACATGTGAAACATGACTATGAAACAAGTGTAACATTTCATGTGTTTTTCATTGTTTCAGTACATACCTTGCTTGATTCTTGTGTGACCAATGTATGTTGTGGCTAAAAATTCTTGTAAGTAACTTAGTTAAACCTAGGATGTCAATTGGAACATTGTTCATGTTGGTCACTTTGACTAATTAAGTTCCCAAGTCATGGTTTGACCAATTTTGACCCCTAAACCCTTTTGTTTGACTGTTTAAAAAGTGTATCTTAGGATGTTTGCATGTCTGAGCAACCTAAAACAAAGTTGTAGAAAATTTTATAAGGAACAAACTTTGTTTAGAAGCCAAGTCATGAAAATGTGCACAACATGTTAAAAAAGGACCCACAAGTCAGCTTTGAAGGTGGATTCAACACTTGAAAAATTTGCTAAGTCTTAAATGTCATTTCAGTTTGATCGAGCCCACTTTGGCTTAATGTAACTCCTGATTCGTGGGGAATTAGACTTTGGTTCTTGAATAGAAGATGGAGATGGAAGGTAGGGCTACAACTTTCATGAACAATTCTTCCACTAACTCATCGTGGTTTAGGAGTAAATCACCGTCAAACATCGCCTGTCAGTCGATGCCGTTGTAATCTGAAACGCGAGCTTCAGACCGGTCATGGCCGACCGAGGTCAGATGACGGCCGCCGCGTGGCCGTCGTGCACCCGGCTCATCCTGACCACACCACGCGCTGGCCGTCTTGAAGTGGAGAACGCCCAGCTGCCCTCCGCACGCGCTCTGCCTCTTTCTGCGTTCCTCCGCTCGCCACAGCAGCGCAGCCAGCAAGCAGCCGCTCTGCCATTGCTGCCGTGGAGCTTCGCCGTCGCCGAGCTCTGCTAAAGCGCTCACTACACCTTCACCGTAGCTCCACCGTGTTCGCCTCTATGTCCTCCACCACTTAGCCAAGCTATTCGAGCTTAGGTAAGGTCGCTGTGACCATTCTAGCTACCGCCGCCACGGCTGAGCTTCGCCGGAATTGGCGCTCACCGTGGCCAGTGCACCACCGCACCGTTCCTCCATCCCTAGCCCTCGTCTCGTCTTGCACATCTCATGTAGTTGCTCCCGTGAAGACATTACTGACCAAGCCGGTCCGGTCATGTCAGAACACGGCCGCGCACCACCGTGCGCCATGGCCGAGCCGCCGTGCACCATGGCCGGCGTGCTTAGCGGCCGCTAGGGTCTAGGCTTAGGGGGTCAATCGACGCGGGGTAACTTGGGGAGCACGTCGGTGCCGTCAGTTTCGCCGGAGGAGCCGCCGTCGGCGAGCTTCGCCGTGTGCCGCGCCGTCGTCGCTGCCTCCCCTGTTTCGTCTCGCTGACCGGTGGGTCCGGCTGACAACCGGGTCCCACACGTCAGTGGCTGTGTATTCATAAGATAGTTCAAATTTTCAGTTTTGACTGCTGTTTTGTAAATTTTGTAACTCCATTTGTGTAGATCCAAATACTGTCATTCAAATTTTGTTAGACTCACAGTGAGGTCTAGTATTTAAGAAAAATATGTCTTGAGCACATTATGTAGAAATTTTGGATGAATTAAATAGGAACTTGAAATGTGTTTTTGAATGCATCCAAACTTGTTTAAATCATATCTTAAGTTTCTTTGATTCAAAAATTGTGAAATTTTGTGGGTAAGCTAGTATTGTTTAGTAGAAGCTCTGGTTAAAATTTGAGAGTCATTGCATGTGTAGTTTTTGAGTTATAGATTTTCGTTTTATCATTGGTGGATACTTGTATGAATTTTTGTAAATTATGTAGGAATCCTATGGCCATGAAACTTGGTAGGTAGTATCTTAGTACCTTAAGGATGCTAGGAAAAATATGAAATTTGTTGCTTGAGACTTTTCACTAAGGTTTCCTAATTATGCCATTTTAAGCCATTCTACCTTACCATTTTTGTGTAGGTTGTTATACTTACTCAAATGGTGTGAAATTTTTATGGTAGTCTACTTAGGGCATGTAGTGTCTACTGTAATTTTTGTAGATTTAATGGTGTAGTTTTCATATATGTTTACTATTTCCTCTAATTAATTAAATAAATTAAGAAAAATATTAAAAGAAATGTTTTGGGGATGAACACCCTACTTTCTGGTGTTCTTGTGATATAAGTGATATGTGAGTAGAGTTAGATTTAATGGTGTAGTTTTCATATATGTTTATATGCTCTGAAAATGAATTGTAGACAATTTTATAAGTTTTCCAAATTGTCTTGTTGCATGTTAATTGGATTTATAAATCTCCAGTTATGGCTAGTTTACTGTACCGCTACATAGTCTTCATTTTGCTGAAATACAAATACTTGAGTGTATGCTTGATGCAATGTTCTCGTTGATTGTTTAGGGTTAGCCTAACTTGAGAATATGCTTAGGTGCAGTGCTAGGTCATTAATCAAGATGAGCAATTATACATTAGGTTGTATAAACTTGGTAAGTAAAGTGATTTGAATAGGGCTTAAGTTGGAATATGCAAACTACAAATGAACATGCGCATTCCCCGAGCATCCCCGACATTCGCTCATGTGCATCCATGATATTTATCTTAGCATTCATGCAATAGGTGTGCCGGAGGGAGTGACGTTGCTTTGGAGTTCGATGGAGCCAACCAGAGGAGGAACCCGAGGTGCGTGGAAGCCGATAAGCGATCGCCATGGAGAAATTGCCCGAGTGGCTCGACCACCACCTTCCTCGTTCTCGAAAGGCAAGCCCCGAGCATATTAAGCCTCACATGCTTTCACAAATACATTGAGTACCTTTTTATTGTTGATGATGCATTAAGTATAGGAATTGGTTGGAACCAATTGCTGCATTATATGTATCCTTCCTTGTCCGTATATCGCACTAGAATCCTATTTAAGTTCGTGAATGGGTTAAATGCTTAGCCATGCTTAGTGCGGTAGAAGTCGTGATTTCTGTCACCGCAAGCTTTAGGATGAGGTGGATCACGGTTGGCTATATTTGCTATCGTGGAAAAGAACCATGTGAATAATGAATTAAGACCGGGCGGGGTCTTGTGTAGGTTTGAACATAGTGACTCATGCGAGTCGTTTAAGGACCGATCTGTTTATCAGACGTCCTCATGTCATGTTGAACGCACCTAACACTTAGTCCGGCCGGATAAGTCATTCCGACCGCGAAGCCTAGTAGCTCAACTCGTGCCGTGGACGCTTGAGCGAAGGCGTGCATTCGGAGGTAGTAAGGATGTGCGTAGAGCCATTGGCATAAGTCCAACGAGGGTTAGAGTCCCGAACAACCTTGGCGAGTGGTTCTCCGAGAATGTCGATCTGTTCGGACTCGCGACTCTGAATCGTACCAAAGGTGACTTGTTTGCGACCACGACGGGGAAGCGAGGGTTTGTGTTTAGGAATACCCCTCCACCGGATAGGAATCGATTCAATCGCCGTCTCTCCGGATAGTGAGAACTTGACCGAGCAAATGACAGCGTAGATTCAATTAATTTAACGATATGGTTAAATGGATGATGATGATAAGGTTGTGACAATGAATACCTGATATGGTTATTAATGTTTGCACCCTAATAAAATGATTGCTTAGTACAGGTGCTAATATAGTTGACAGATAATTGGCTAAAAGTACCTGCTAGTTCAGGTTAAGAGTTGATCATTATTACTTATGCTTTTCTACAAAAAGAAAGTGTCAGCCAAATCCACTACATTAAGCTATGCATAATCCTTGGTGTCATTTATTTTGGTTTCCGACGAGTAAGTCTAGCTGAGTATATTCCCGTACTCAGGGTTTATTCCCTCTTGTTGCAGATGACCTTCTATATCAGGGATTCTATAAGTATTATCTCCACCCAGCGGGTGATGAAGACTAGATCATGGGCATGATCTCCGTTTCTCTTATCTGAATGCTTTTGCGGGTTGTGATCAGCAAACCAGTATGTGTATTTGAACTCGGGTGTGTAAGTTAAACTATTTGCTTCCGCATGTTTTACAAGACTGGTTTTGTAATAACGATGACTCTGTGATGATGTAATCTATTTGCGAACGTCTGCGAAATGTTGTAACGTACGATATGTTATGTTGAATTACTGTGATCTTGGTTGTATGCAAGTTGGGTTGAAATCCTTCGAGATTTCAGTTGACTACCGGGTTTATATGGGCTCAAGTTCGAGAATTTGATCGTTTCGGCGATTGTTTTTGTACTTGTGCTCTTATAAATTGGTCGGTTCTGTGACAGACAGGTTGTTCGTATCCACCGATTTATGATGGTATAGGTGCTGATGAGTACATGGAGTGGGAAATTGCCATAGATAACATATTTGCTACTCGCTTTATGTGTCCAAGGAGGAAGGTAAAAAATGCAGCTAGTGTTTTACGACATTCTGCTTTATCTTGGCGGGAGTCTTTAGATCCTTCTGATAAGCCTCTAACTTGGAATGATATGAAACTTCTTATGCAAGAAACCTTTGTTAATCCACCTCCTATTTTGATTTCATATGATGAGGTGCACCATTTAGAGGAAGAGTCTGCTGTTATTCCTCTTGCTATGACTAACCTTCTGCAGGATAATATCCATAAGCGAGAGGATGACATGGAAGAAAATGAGGAGCTCACAACCGCATATGCAAATTTAGAACCATTACTTCACAATGCACCTATTACTCCTACTGAGAACACAGGTAATGCCCATGGTGCTACACTCACGGAAGGTGAGAATTGTTTTAATGTACTAAATTTTTCCACAAACCATGCTGTCATAGAGCAATTGTTAGTGGAACCCTCTCTTGATTTATCTCTGTACCATGATAATTTGCTTGAAGTTCCTTGTGATAAAGATGAATTGGTTGATGATGCTTCAGTTTTACATGTTTTGGAACCAGTCACTTGTGCTGAAAATAAACATGTTATTCATATTGCTACTAAAACTGATGAGTTCAAACTGCTGTCTTCTTTACATACTTTGGGCTACATTGAATTTGATGTTTTGTGTAACCAAGATTGTTTGGAGGAGAGTTTTTTTAAATATGCTGATTTGCCTTGGTTTTCTAAACACACATATCATGTTATTGGCAAATATAACAACAAGGGACAATATATGATACATCGAGTATACATTCGTAGTAATATGAATTCTCCTTTTATTGTACAAGATTATGATCGTTTAGAGGGTAGCCATAATAATACAAACATTTTCTCATGTTCCTCAAATAAACAAGTTCACTTCCAAGAAGGGGAGCATTGTTGGTTGTTACCTATGTCTACTAGACCATCTATTCCTACATTGTCTTTGGTTAGTTCTAATCTTTTGCAGGATAGTGTTGATATACATCGTGTGCATTCGGATCATGGAGTCTACATGCTTGCTGAAATTTTTATGCGAGATGACATTCTAGAAACTTGGAAACATGGTCACGTTCCTTCTCACAATTATTTCAGTTCCCTTTGTCTTCGCAACCCCGTTTGCAGGATCAGTTTCAAGAATAATCGATGCCGAGGACGGCTTTTCGTCAAGAATGGGAGGATGATGAGGACATGACACCCATGCATATGACCATGTTTGGCGTATGGTATGGAGGGGTAGGAGGCCAGCAAGGGTGTCCAAGTCAAGAAGGAGGCCTGAGGCTAATTTGGTTCGAGTCCCCGAGGTGGAAGCCCAAAGCAACTCAAGTTCGAGCCTTTCTCGGAGTCCAGGAGCAGCACGTACTAAAAATGACGCCTAGGTCGCATACGATGTCTGTTTTGGGCATTCTTTATATGGATGGAAAGATAATTTCATGGAGCTTCCAATGGAACTGATCCCACCTTAAAATTCAATCAGAGTCAATAGGAATCATCAAAACAAGTGGACGTCCAACAGAAACCAAAGGCCCAGTCCAACATGATTTCGAGTCTGCCTCTGCCTCCAGGACCAGTCTGCCTTAAACTGGTCACCCAGGATGCATCTGGACTCCGTTTTCGATGATCCACCTATGGTTGGAAAGCTAATTTGATAAGGAAGCCAATACAAATGGTCTCACATCAAAAGCCCTTCAGAATCAACAAGTCAGCATCCAGAATATGCCAGGGTGCTGCGACACCATCTTTTGGTCCGTTGGGCCGTGTATCGTGTTTGGGCCCATTAGGGGGCGCGTCCAGGGTAGGCGACGACCCTAAGACCTTTATAATCATACACCACCACCGTCATTAGGTTTTGGGTTTTGCTTAGATTAATCTGTCAAGAACAATTTCGTCGTACATCGGTTTGTGAGACCCCAACTTCGTGAGATTAATCATTCATCTGTAATTTGGTTGCTTTCTTTCTTGTTCTTGCTTGTGTTCTTCGTTGCGCAGGCAGGGATTAGCCTTCTTGGTGAGGTCAACTGGATCCATGTCTCGGTTGATAAATAGAGTTGTGGTGCTAAAATTGCAGGGTTCGATCTTTCGATCTGAAGCCGGATCGGTGTGTCATTCTCCACCACAACGATAGTTACCACCACCTGATGGAAGATCGGGATCCCTATTCCCATTACCCCTCCATCGGCTCTGGCTACTGGAGGCTTGAATTCTAGCCCAGTGTCTCCCTTGGACCCTAGCCATCTAGGGAGGCCCCCCGCTGTCTCACCCTCTCTCCGGAACGCTCCGCACGGAGCGCCTCGACGGTGTTTCCATTCGGTCTCTGCAACGCCGCGGTGACCTTAAGCCACCTTGTGGCCCAGCGTGTGATCTCGTCCCCCACGAACAATGAGTTCATGGGGATGATAGAAAGCGTCACAGAATCCCTCCATGGCCTCCTCGCGGAAGGTCCGGGGTTGGACTCTGGCTCTGACTCCGGCAGGGGGAGCCATCATCCCTCCCAGGAATGCTTCATGGTGGAATCCTCTGAGGGACACATCGAAAGCGCCTCTAAGAAAGAGGTCACCCCGGTAGGCAACCTCGGCGACGGAACCAAAGGAAGAACGGCGGCCCCCTCCCACGTAGGGTTGGAGTAGCTAAAAGCCCAAAAATGGGAGATCAATGAGGCCGGACAACAGCTTGTTTGGGAATACGCGTTGGTGGATCGAGAGATCGAACGCCGAGACGGTGGGCATGCATGCGCCGTAGCCCACAACGTAAACTGAAGGATCATCGCCGACGATGAAACCCTTCCTCACTTCACTCGGGTGAGCCAGAACGTCGCCGCTACCACGGCCTTGCTCCATGGCCTTCCAGAGGATGTAACGCCCGAGGATCACCGGGCCCACCACAAAATCCACGCTCTGCTCGAGCGTGCGGTGGCGCAGCAGGCGGAAAGCTCGTTGTCTCGACGATGCGAGCGCGACACCAGCCAGCGTAAGCCCTCAGTACATCCCGCCAAGGATGCATCAGTCCACCAAGCACCACAAGGCGGCGGGCAGCGCGTTGTGACCCAGAGACATCAGCGTCTCGGCCGTGACCGCGACGCACGCAGCACCATCGATGCCTGCAGGCGCACCTACGGCGACCCAAGGGAAGGAGCCCGCTGCGGCTATCATCCTCGACACGGTGGACGCTACGACAGCGGCGAGGACTAGAGCCCAAGCCCCGGCCTGCTAGGCCCTCAGTCCTTCGGCCAGCACATCCTCAACGCTGTGTTCCCGCCAAGGTATCAACCACCTACTAACATCCCTAAGTACTCCGGGGAGACAAACCCTAGGCTTTGGCTTGAAGACTATCAGCTTGCCTGTCAAGCCGGTGGTGTGGATAATGATGACTTCATTATCTGCAACCTTCCACTATTCTTGGCCGATTTGGCCCGGGCATGGTTGGAACACCTGCCATCCAACGCAATCCAGAGTTGGGCAGATCTAAAGGAGATCTTTATGGGAAACTTCCAGGGCATGTACAAACGCCCCAGGAACCCATGGGACCTCAAGAACTGCAATTAGATGGCCGGTGAGACCCTTCGCGGGTACATCCGGTGCTTCTCCCGATAGTGCAACGAGCTCCCTAAGGTCGTCGACACCGACGTGATAGGAGCCTTCCTATCCAGGATGACATGTGAGTCCTTGGTGCATAAGCTAGGACGTAAGGGGCCGCGAACCACCAAGGAACTCCTAGACATCGCCACCAGCCACGCCTCAGGAGAAGAGGTGGTCAGAGCGATCTTAGATCGCCTCGAGGGCAAGGCAAGTCAGGACGAGGGTACCGACGAAGGCACCTCCAATCGTTCCGCCAAGAGAAAGAATAAGAAGCAACGGCGCGAGGACTCGCTCGTGGCTGCTGCCGACCATAAGGGTGGTCGGAAGCCCATGGAGGGCACTCCGAATCACTTTGAAAAAATGTTTCAAGGGGCCATGCCTGAACCACGCCTTTCCCATAAAGCATCTGCTCAAGGACTGCGGCCTCATGTGGAAGTTCTTGTCCGGGAACTCCAACAAAGGAGAGCAGGGGAAGGAACCTGCCCTCACTACGGATGACGCTGAGGAGAAGGACGACAACTTTCCAACACCGAACGACTGCCTTATGATCTTCGGAGGATCAACGGCCTACGACTTCAAACGCCGCCAGAAGGTCGCACGCCGCAAGGTCTACACGGCCCAACTGGCCACTCCTCCCTTCCTCCGGTGGTCAGAGTCCGCCATAACCTTCGATTGGACCGACCATCCGGATACCATCCCACACCCGGGGAGGTATCCGCTTGTCGTCGAGCCAATCATCGGCCCAAAGCGACTCGCCAAAGTACTAATGGACGGAGGCAGCGGCCTCAACATCATGTACGCAAAGACGCTCGACGAGATGGGCGTCGATCGGACAAACCTCCACCCAACCCGAGCGCCTTTTCACGGCATCGTGCCCGGGAAACAGACCATGCCACTAGGACAGATCGATTTGCCCATCACCTTCGGGGATTAGTTCAATTACAGGACTGAGACCCTCACCTTCGAGGTGGTTGGGTTCCCCAGAACTTTCCACGCCATCTTGGGATGACCATGCTACGCAAAGTTCATGGCCGTCCCCAACTACACATACCTCAAGCTAAAGATGTCGGGCCCCCACGGGGTCATCACCATCAGCACCTCCTTCCAACGGGCCTACGAGTGCGAGGTCGAGTGCTGTGGCCATGCCACAGCAATCGTCTCCTCTGGAGAACTCGCCACCCTCAAGGAGGAGGTCACCGAAGGAACGCCTGATGCGAAGAAATCAACCGGGTCGTTCGAATCGACAAAGGGCTCCAAGGAGATCCTCATAGATCCCAGCAGCTCTGAGGGTAAAACGGTATGCATTGGTACCACGTTCTCCTCCGAATAGGAAAGCGCGCTCGTCGACTTCTTCCATGACAACAAAAACATCTTTGTGTGGAAACCCTTGGATATGCCAGGCATTTCGAGAGAGGTCACCAAGCATACCTTAAAAATCCATCCAGGCTCCAAGCCGATGAAGCAACGCCTGTGTCACTTCGACGAGGAAAAATGCAGGGCCATCGGTGAAGAGATAGCAAAACTATCGGCCACTGGATTCATCAGGAAGTGCACCACCTAGAGTGGTTAGCAAATCCTGTTCTTGTGCGAAAAAGAGCGGGAAATGGAGGATGTGTGTTGACTATACAAGTCTCAACAAGGCATGCCCAAAGGATCCATTTCCTTTGCCGCGCATAGACCAAATAGTTGACTCTACCTCGGGGTACGAAACCCTCTGCTTCCTTGATGCGTACTCCGGCTACCATCAAATCACGATGAAAGAGTCCGACCAGCTCGCGACATCTTTCATCACCGCCTTCGGATCGTTCTGCTACGTTTCAATGCCGTTCGGTCTGAAGAACGCTGGGGCAACATACCAGCGATGTATGCTTAGATGTTTCGGGGACCTCATCGGGTGGACCGTCGAGGCCTACGTTGATGACATCGTAGTTAAGTCCAAATGGGCTGACCACCTTGTTTCCAATCTCGGGCAAACCTTTGCGAAAATAGGGGTGAATGGCATCAAACTTAATCCCAAAAAATGTGTTTTTGGGGTCCCAAGGGGCATGCTGCTCAGCTTCATCGTCTCCGAGCGTGGCATCAAAGTGAACCCGGAGAAAATCTTAGCCATCACAAGGATGGGCCCGATTCAGAACATAAAGGGGGTTCAGCGAATCACAGGGTGCCTCGCCGCCCTCAGCCGACTCATCTCGCACCTCGGCAAACAAGGACTCCCCCCTTATCGACCCCTGAAGAAAGCCGACCGCTTTGAGTGGACATCCGAGGCCTAGGAGGTGCTTGACATGGTAAAACTGCTTCTAACAAAACCCCCGATCCTAGTTCCTCTAGGCGACGGAGAGCCCCTCCTGCTATACATAGCAGCCACCACACAAGTGGTCAGCGCCGCCCTAGTAGTAGAACGGGAGGAAGAGGGGCACGCCCTCAAAGTGCAGCACCCTGTGTACTTCATCAGCGAGGTACTATCTGACTCCAAAACCAGCTACTCCCAAATCAAGAAGCTCCTTTACACCATCCTCATCACCAAGAGAAAGCTACGCCACTACTTCGAGTCACATCCCGTGATAGTTGTGATGTCGTTCCCCCTCAGCGAGGTCATCTAGAGCCAGGACGCCATGGGAAGAACTACAAAGTGGGCACTCGAGCTAATGGATCAAGGCATCACATATGCCTCCCAAATTGCCATCAAATCCTAGGTATTGGCTGACTTCATCGCCAAATGGACCAAGGTCCAGACACCACCGGTGGTCGTCGATCAGGAGTACTGGATGATGTACTTTGACGGTTCATTGATGAAAAAGGGGGCCAGCACGGGGCAGGTCTTCGTATCACCCCTCGGGATCCACATAAGGAACATGGTCCGGCTCCACTTCCCCTCATAAAATAATGTGGCCGAATATGAAGCACTCGTCAACGGCCTATGCATCGCCATCGAGCTAGGCGTCTGACGCCTCGACATTCGGGGTGACTCTCAGCTAGTCATTAACCAAGTCATGAAGGAGTCAAGCTGCCATGATGCCAAGATGGCTGCGCACTGCCAAGAAGTTCGACGGCTGGAGGACAAGTTCGACAGCCTCGAACTCAATCACATCCTAAGGCACCTCAACGAGGCGGCCGACACACTTGCAAAAGTGGCATCCGGTCAAGAGCCGGTGCCGATGGGCGTCTTCGCCAGCGACCAACACAAACCCTCGATGCACTACGAAGGGTCAGAGCGGGCCGATGATGGCCCATCTGATCCAGCCCCGGGGGCTGACCAACCGACAGCTCCGCCCGGTCCCGATGTCATGGAGCTTGAAGAGGGTCCAGCAGCAGAGCCTGACCCTCTAGACGACTGGAGAACACTCTACCTCAACTACCTCCTCCGCGACACGCTGTCGATGGATATTACAGAGGCTCGACGGCTCGCACGACGCGCCAAGTCCTTCGTCCTTGTAGGGGATGAACTCTACAAACGGAGCCACACCAGGATCCTGCAGCTCTGTATCCCCATTGAACAGGGAAGACTTTTGCTAAGCGACATCCAAGGTGGGGTCTACGGTCACCATGCCGCGCCGAGAACCTTGGTTGGAAACACATTCCGACAGGGCTTAGTAGCCGACGCCGAGCAAATTGTACACACCTCCGAAGGGTGCTAGTACTACGCTCGGCAAACTCACCTCCCGGCCCAGGCACTCCAGATGATCCCCGTCATGTGGCCCTATGGGTCTGGGGGCTCGATCTGGTTGGACCTCTCAAAAAGGTGCCCGGGGGCTACACCCACTTGCTTATCACCGTAGACAAGTTTATGAAATGGATCAAAGCTTGACCGATCTCCGTGATCAAGTCCCAGCAGGCCGTGTTGTTTTTCCTCGACATCATCCATCACTTTGGAGTACCGAACTCCATCATCACAGACAACGGCACATAGTTCACCGGCAAGAAGTTCATTCGATTCTATGATGAACAACACATCTAGGTCGATTGGGCCGCCATCGCGCACCCCTGAACGAACGGGCAGGTCGAGCGCATAAACGGCATGCTCCTACAGGGCCTCAAGCCTAGGATCTCCAATCGGTTGAACAAATTCGGCGCACGCTGGATCGCCGAGCACCCTGCAGTCCTCTAGAGCCTAAGGACAACTCCTAGCTGAGCCACCGGCTACACACCTTTCTTCATGGTCTATGGTTCTGAGGCCGTCCTCCCAACGGACCTCGACTATGGAGCACCAAGAATCAGAGCATACGATGAACAGGGAGCCGAGGCATCGCACCAAGACACCATGGACCAACTAGACGAAGCCCGCGACATCGCCCTCCTCCATTCGACCAACTACAAGTAGGCGTTGCGATGGTCCCACGACCGACGGGTGCAAGACCGAACCTTCAACGTCGAGGACCTTGTTCTCCGCCTCGTGCAGAGCAAGAAGGACCGCCACAAGCTCTCCCCACCCTAGGAGGGGCCGTACGTCGTCGTGGAAGTACTTTGGCCAGGCGCCTACAAGTTGAAAACCATCGACGGCGAGGTCTTCACCAACGCCTAGAACATTGAGCAGCTAAATCGCTTTTACCCTTAATAAACGCATACTTTTCCTTATTAGTTTTTATCTTCACAAATCCCCGGTCTTTAGTGACATCCGACCCTTGCAAATTGCGAGGGGTCGGACCTCACTCAGGGGCTGATATAAATGCTACAAGTACGTTTATCTTGCAAACACTTCCTGTGTTACCTTTGCAAAATATTCTCTAAGTTTTCCATTCTTCTCATAAACAAGTCCAAAAGGCTAGGATTTTGGGAACAAATTCTGAGTACAACTGGTAGGACTACAGGAAACCCACGCCCCAGCGGCTAAGGCCTCCTTGCTCACCGGCATAATCAGAATTGGCTCGCCCGCACTCCCAGTTTTTTGCAACTTTAGCTATGAGAAGGGTCGGAAGGCACCAAAATCTCTTTTACAAAAAGAGGGAGAAAAACCGAAAGGCTGTTTGTCGTCGCGAAAGTTGAAAAATTATTCATTTTTTGCACAAAATTCATTGCTTATGGAGTGATTTCATCACAAAAAGGACTAATGTACTCATAAATACAAAGGACTGTTCACTCGGGGGCTCCCCCACAAACTTATTCAATTACAGCCGCTGACCAGCTCTACTATGAGTACTACTATGGTCGCCGCGCCACGCTCTCCATCGGCGGTGTCCTACCGCTCCACGGGGTCCTCGAAGGTGCCGTCGTCTGCAATGTCTAGCACCACGTCGGCGACTGTGGTGCCCTCCCCGGGGCATCCAGGGACTGTGCCATCGCGATCAGCCGCAACCCCGACAACGATGCCTCCGCCGGGGCGTCCAGGGACTACGCCATCGTGATCAGCCATAGTCCTGACAATGGCACCTCCGCCGGGGCATCCAGGGACTACGCCATCGTCATCAGCCGTAACCTTGATAATGGCGTCTGGCATGGGGCGTCTCCTGCTGAAGAAAGGCCACAACGAACGATGGCGAAGCCGACGATGCTTGGCACCCTCCAGTGCTCCTCTTCCTTCGGCAGCAGTGGCCCCTTTCTCAGCAAAGGTGGCCCACACCATCTCATCTACGGTGGATGACCTCCAGCTCGACATCACGCCCTAGATTCATGAATGGATCTGTGAGTCTTTCTCTCCCTGGCATTACCCTCTCTCACTTAGGAACCGCTGCGATGCATGAACGCATTCGGTGGAAAGGAAGGAGAAGAGGTAGCAGCCCAAGAACAGGCGAGGGAATGGGATGAGAACTCCCCTCCCCCTCCATATTTAAGGAAGAGGCGCAGCAGCCGAGGAAAGGCGAAAGGTTGGGATGAGAGACTCTCTGCCATCTCCTATTTAATGCAGATGGGAAATCAATGCTGACGGGAATCCAAGGGGACGCCCCGAAACCGAAGGGACGCGCTCTGGTCGACGAGACGTCGCCTGGTCAAACAGGACGCCACCTGAGTGTGGCCCGCCACTAATGCGCACCGAGCGCGAGAACCAGGGCACACCCGCATGCAGGCGACTCTCTACTTCCCCAGGCAGCACCATGGAATGACCCGATGATGGAATCCCCATCCAGGGTGGCCCAATGGGCCTCCTGGGTCGATCGAACGGCCTAGGAAAAACGACAGATGAACAGCCGCAGAAAGATAAGCACCTCTGTTTTCTTACTTTGCACGTTAATTTCAGTACCGTGTTTCTGACCCCAGCAACGACAGGGGCACGAACACCACTCGGGGGCTGCCGAGAGTGTCTACCTATTTAGACATCCTCTTCGCCCGACCCCTCCTTACGTCTAAAACCGGAAGCACGGTGTGTGGGTATAAAACTTTGAATACAACTAGACGAACCGCTAGACCCTACGCCCCGACGACTACTGTATTTGTTTTTTGCTCACCAGCATAATCAAATTCATAGTTCCTTGCACCACAAGCTTTAGCTCCTGCCTTCTTGAGAAGGGTTCGGAGGGGTCTGCCTGTAGAATCTCCTTCGAGGAGAAGCTGTCAGGTCACTAAAAATCCATCAAACGGCTCGAATCGCCACTCGTGTAGGTCACGCCGGCCCCATTGCAAACGTCGACTCGAACCCCGCACGGATAGCTCCGGTAAGAGCTCCTCGTCACTCATGCCACCAAGGTAAAGATACCAACCCCTGCTTTTGTTTCAATTAAATCACACATTAATCCTGTCATCGGAACGTTGCATATGCAAATCACTGCATCTCAACGCTTTGTGTTGCGTCACGAAGCGGCAGCCGCCTCATTCGATATGAGCGGCGACCGACCGAGGTTCGAAGGCTGGCCCACGAAGGGCTCAAGGCTGCCTCGCGTCAAACAGAGCTAGGGGAGAAAAACCGAGATGAGCCCCAGCGGCCTTACCCAACCCCGCTTAGAGGCGGGCAAGGACATCTCGACCTTTCTCGTTCGATTCCAACCCTGAGCCGAACCCACAGAATCCCCATTGAGGGGAGGCCAACCAGCCCCCTAAGCCTATCGAATGGCTCAGGCATCTACCGGGATGTGGGTTAAGAAGTAGTGAAATGCCACAAGAGGGCTCTGCCGACCCCATCAGCAAATGATGGACCCATATTTCACATGAACATACCCGTTAGCAAGTTCATTGAGTGCGACACTCGAGCCACCGAGGCAAGTGTCGCCAACTCAGCCCCTCCGGTTGCAGTAACTGAGGACGGGGTGACGTGTGAAACACAGCCGACCCCTATTAGACCCTAAGGGGCTCAGGGGCTCGAGCCGCTCGATCCAAAAATTGAGAGGCCGAGGTTCGAAGGTTGACCCACGAAGGGTCCAGAGCCGCCTCGCGTTGAACAAGAGCTAGGGGAGAAAATGCAGATGAGCCTCAATGGCCTTCGCCTATCCCACATTAAGGCGGATAGGGTCATCTCAACCTTCTAATTCAATCCAGCCTCCAGCCAAGCCCATAGAATCCCCATTGAGGGGGAATCTGTTGGAAGGTGGGGCAAGGAGCAACGGAACACCATTCGAGGGCTTTGTCGACCCTGTCGCAAAGCAACAGGATTGGATTCCGTCTGAACATCCCTGTTAGCGAGCTCATAAGGCGCGTCACTCGAGCCATCGAGGCAAGTGACGTCGCCTTAACCCCTCCAGTTACAGAAACCATGGGCGGGACGATAGCCACAAAATGAGCCCGCCCTTGACCGAATCCCCACCACGCGCGGGGGCTCGGGGAAGGCCAGGCCAGCGATAAGACCAAACGCACGGTCATGCAGCGATCACCATAATCCTAAGTAAGAGGTACGTGCGAAAGCAAGAGTAAGCCCGTCTCTAGTAACATCCGGCCCCAGCAACCGCAAGGGGTCGGATCTCACTCGGGGGCTGACAAAGGTACGAATACCTCCTCTCTTTTCAAAATAGTCATTACATCAGACCTTTTACTCGCGTCGAGACTAGCGGCAAGGCTTGGGGTTATAGATCGTTAAGACTACAAAAAAGCCCACGCCCGGATGGCTACAGTAATTTTTTCTCACCAGCATGACCAAAATTTCCCCCTAAACACCTCGGGCCCTAAAGTCAGAACGAATGGAAAGATCGGATCACATAAGCCTTTCTCCAAATGCAAAAGGGAAAGCTCAAACGAATGAAATAAAATTGCAAAACGAAATCATGAATCTATTTTCGGACACACAAGTACCGACACTTGTCCACATATTACAGATAAATGTTTATTCAAACTTGTTCAACTAACTACTTCCTCGAGGGGAGAACCATGTCTTTTAGCTTGTTCACCAGGTTTCACGCGAGGGGAGTCACCGCCTTCTCAATCTCGTCCAGCTCAGAGTCTTCATAGTCGGGCGCGAAGCCGAGGCTCATTACCTCCAAGTTGATCTCTTGATTATAATGAGAGTGGGCAACAGTGAAGGCTTGGGTGATCCCGGCGTGGAAGACGTCCTCCTCAAGTTGGCCCACCCGTGCCATGATACCCACAGCACGAGCCACGAGCGAGCTAGTTTCCTCCGGCTGCGCCACCCTCAGGTCATCGAGGACCACCCCGATGGCGGTGCATAGAAGATCGTGCTCATCGCTCTTGACCTGAAGGATCCCTCGCACTTCAGCAAGCTCCTTGCCCAGCCCAGCAGAGATGCCCTCGGCTTCCAACCTTTGGGTCACCGCGTCTCCAAGATCCACCCGGAGGGAGTTGACCACCTGATATGCCTCGTCGCGCTCTCGAACAGCCCGATCGCGCTAGTCGTAGGCCATGTCACGCTCTGAGCAGAGCCCTTCTGTAGTCTAGAGCAGCTTGTCTCGCTCCCTGTGCAGCCGGGCAATCTCCTCAGCATCCTAATTCGCCCTCCGCTGTAGCGCCGCGGACCTATCCTCAGCCTTCAGCTTGAGGTCCCGCTCCATCTCCAGCTCCGCTAGAAGCTCAACGGTCTGCTGGCTGGCATCGACGTCCTTCTAGAGTAGCTCGTCCTGCTCCTTTTTGACCCTGGCGGCCGCCTCCTCGTCCTGCTTCACCCTCGCCGACAGGTCCTCAAACATCCCATGGATCTCCTCCGTGTCCCGAAGTGCCTTAGCCTCCCGCTACTGGGCAGCAGCAAGCTGCGCGCCCACATCTCCTCGCTACCGGGCCTCCTTGGTAAAGTGGTCCCATTCTGCCTTTTGCTCGTGAAGGAACCAGGATTTGTTCCGGCTACGAGCAGCAAGACACTGAAAAGAAGACCAGTATAAAAAATACAAAAACACAAAAATACATGAAGAAAGAAGAAAACGAGGGAGAAGATTAAGCGGATACCCGGCCAGTAGGAACGATGATCTCGCGCAGGACGCCCCTGGCCTGGCTCAAGGCATCCATCATAGCCGAGAACCCGATGTCAAGATTCTCCCGCTCCATGCTCTCGGCAGCATCATCAAGCGAGAAGAGAGCCGACGTTGGGTCCTGAGCAGACATCCACTAGAGCGGCAGCTCACCCCACACGGGGGAGCGGCTGCCCCCTGACATCAGGGCCGAGGGTGACCTCCTCCTGGTCCTCTCCACCATCGCCACGGTGCCCGAGGACCCTTCGAACGTGTCCCCCTCCGTCTAGCCCACCTCGGGCTCCGTCGCCAGGGTCGCCGGAGGCGCGGCTTGCACCACCCCCTCGGACGCCACCGTAGCTATGTCTGGCTGCTCCAGACCTAGCGCGGTCATAGCCGCCTCCGCTTGCGACACCGGGGGCTCGACTTGCGGCATCACGCCCACCGCAGAGGGCGCCACAAGCGCGGGCGACAGCCCCGTCTGCTCCAATATGGGCAGCATCGTCACCTCCGTCGTCGTCTGCTCGGTGAACCCTGAGGGCGTTTCTTCAGCCCCGGCGCTTGCTTGACCCACCGAGGGCGCGGGCATCGCCGCAGGCGGCACCTGATTGGCCAACGAGGCCGCAACATCGGTGCCGCTCCTGCCCGAAACAGGAGCGACATCAGGCAACGGTGTCCATCCTGCCTGAAGGGCAAGGCTCTTCTTGGGCGCCAGCCCCAGAGAGCGGCCCTATCGCAAGAGTCTGCAAGAGGTAAAAGGCACAAGGTTAGAACAGAAAAATAAAAAGGGAGGAAAAACAAGGGAATCAATGGCCTACTCTGGCGCCTTTTGTAACACCTCGGGTGTTAGCCTTGCATAACTTGACTTGCATAACATGAGCATGATCATCAAGCATTCATAAACAAGCATTTACCATTGAAACATTGGATTGAAACATCTGCAACATTTGCTTGTTATCGCATGTTTCTTAAACATATGCAACTTTTCTCGTTATTTCATGTCTCCATGTATCTATGCATATGATCATGAGTGTACACATGTACTTGGTGGATGTGAGTCACACAAACATGTAGCAACACCTAGGTTAGCAAATAGGACTTAGTTCATGGTCACATTTCATGAACCAACACTTAAGCTTTCATGTGATTACACTAACTAGCTCTATGAGTGACTACTACATGAAATGATTGAATGACCTTGCAAATTGCTTAAACATGTTTAGAGTATCATTATGAACAACTTGGATATTCATGGTTAGGGGTAAATAGGTCATTAAGCCATGCTTTGATGTGTATCATCATTTAAAAGTGACATGTTTGACCAAATTTGAACTAGGTGTTAGAGACCTTGCATGGAGATCACTAAAGCAAAGTTGTAGTATTTGACATAAGGAACAACTTTTATTTTTGGGTCATTGACTGATTTAGCTCCTAACATGCTTGAATTGAGATCACAAGAATTAGCAAAACCAACTTTTCAACACTTAACAAAATTTCTTTGAGTCTTGTTCACTGACAGACTGACAGCCGATCTTTGGGATGATCTAACTCGAGATTAGTTGAGAGTTTGGGCGTGAGTTCTAAACAAGAATTGGAGATGGTACTTAGGGCTACAATTTTCGTTTAAGAGTCATTCACTGAATCACCATGTATCGATGGCTATTCCAACTCGAAGTCACATCGTCAGGCTCAGTTTGCGCCATTGACCAACTGAATCGGTTGATTCAGTGGCCAACCGCCATCAGGCGCTAGCCGCCGTGTGGCGCGGGAATTGGCCGCGCGTCACCGGCGTTCTGCCCAGCGCGGCAGTGATGAGCCAGAGCGTGGCTTTAGCACCCCTGCACTCGCCCGCTCCCTCCCGTGCTCACCATTTTCATTTCCTCGGCCTCATTTCCTCGCCGCAGCAGCAGCCAAGCTCTTCCCTGCCTCCGCCGTCGCCATAGCCACGCCAAGCCTCGCTGAGCCACCCATTCGTCACCACAGCGGCACCACCGTCACCCCAGCGACTCCCGGCGTCCCCCATTGCCCGCTGTTCTAGCTTGGTAAGCCACCGCAGTGCGCAACACCTCGCCGGAGCTCCACCGCTAGCCCCGTTATCGTGGCCACGTCGCCTCCGTCCACCTTTGGCCGTGATAGCTTGTGGTATAGGATCACCGTGGTCCAGAGATACTCATCCAAGCCTTAGTGGGTCCCTGCTGTCAGCGACCCTTTATTCTAAAGCTAGTTCAAATATTCCAGATTTTGTGTGTGTTTTGTAATTTCTAGATCTCCAGTTTGGTAACTTCAAAAATTGTGAAATAAATTTGGTTATGTTCCTTAGGAAGTGTAGTATTTAAGAAAAATATGATCTTGACACTTACAGTAGAATTTTTGGAAGATTTAAATAGAGATTTGAAATGTGTTTTTGAATGCATGCAAATTTGTTTATTTTATATCTAGAGTTCCTGTGCTCCAAAAATTATGAAATTTTTGTTGTAAGCTAGTCTTAGCATATATGAGCTCTGGTAAAAATTTGAGGATCAGTGCATGCATAGATTTGTAGTTATAGATTTTTATTTTATAATTAGGAGATCCTTGTGTGAATTTTTATAAATTATTTAGGAATCCAATATTCATGAAATTTGTTGGAGGTTCTCCTATTAGTATATGGATGCTAAGAAAAATAGGAAATCTATTGCTTGACACTTTTCAATAGGGTTTTCTATTTATGCTATTTCAAGCCTTGCTGCCTTGTCATTTTTGTATAGGATGTTTTACTTGGCAAAATGGCATGAAATTTTTACAGTAGTCTATTGGTAGCCCTAGTAAGCCACTGTAATTTTCTGAGAATTTATGATGCACATTTGATATAGGTTTATTATTTAACCTATGTGTCCAAATAAAATAATAAAGGCATTTAAATAAATAGTTTGGGCTTCACCATTATGTTTTCTTGGATGTATTTGGTATGCTTAAACTGTTGGTAGACTTTTGGTTGTAAAAATTTGAATACTTATATGAAGTAGAAGTATTGTTACTTTATAATGCGAATTGGAATAGTTTCCGGACAGATTCTAGAGTTTGCTAAGTTGCATGATAGGGATGATGTTTGCTGTAAAAATGGTTAAGAACAAAGTTGTATATAATTTGATAAGCTTTCCAGAAAGTCTAGGATCACTGCATTTGGATTAGTAGAACTCCTGTTATCAGTAAAACAAGTAGCTGCTGTTTTGTGATATAGTAGATGCATCGTGGAAGTAGTAATTAAATAATCGAGAAGAGATATGCACCTACTCAATAAACATGATGCACTTGTTAACATATATGCATTCGTAATACTTATGCCATATTCATGCATCTAGGATCGGAGGAAGAAATAACGTTGCTGGAATTCGACGAAGCAGAGGAAGGGGACCAGCCAGAGAATCCTCAAGTCGCAGCTCCCAAAGGCGAGGAGCAGAATCCTGAAGAGCTTCCGGAGTGTCCTGATCACCGCCCTACTTCCTTTCTGCGAGGCAAGCCCTGTAGCATTCTAAGTCTCCCAGTATTTTACAAATGATTACTTAAGTACTTATGATTGATGCATTAGGTTATAAGAGTTGAATGGAACCACTTGATGCATATACATTCCTTGTCCAACTATTACACCTCTAACCAGTATAGGTCCAGGATCAAATATATGCTTAGCCATGCTTAGACCGGTAGAAGTCGGGTGATTTCCTATCACCTGCGAGATATAGGTGGATACCGGAACACGGTTGGTTATAATTGCTATCGTGGAAAAGAACCATGGTTAATGTAAATGGAGACCGAGCGGGAGGTCGATAGAGAAGCAATAAGACATGGAGGTCTTGGGTGTGGATCTATCCCCGTCTGTGTCGATTAAGGACCGTACCGTTGTTGGCGCTTCTGACAAGATTGAACTCATGCCTCTCACTTAGCTGGCCGGATAACTCGTTCCGACCGCGAAGCCAAGTAATTCAACTCAGGCCAGGACCCGTTCTGTTGTGCGCTCCTTCTAGGGAACGATCAGACTGAGCCCAAGGGCAGGCTAGGCCTGAACGTCCTGGCATCTGGTGTTCCAGATTGTGCGGCGCGGTACGGACCTGCGAAATGTGTACCTGAGTTGTACCAAAGGTGACCTAAGGCTATCGTGGCTGGTAGACCTGGGTTTGTGTTAGGAATAAATTCCCAGCTGGTTGAAATCGATTCAAATCACCGTCTCTCCCGGATAGTGAGAAACTTGGCTAGTCCCAACATCGTAGTAACTGTGTTATGGAACATGATGGTTCGAATGAATATGGAATTACAATACCTGCTATGGTTACTATTGTATGCTTTTAAATGGATATACCACATGTTTGGCATAGGATAGTTGCTAATCTAGAGATGGATAGTTATAAATAATTGATAAAGGAATCCTAATTGTACAATAAGTCAATTGCTTTTATGCAAAATGTTGTCAAGCTATCTCCACTTATACAGCCTTGCATAATCCTTGGAGTCATTTTATTTCTGGTTTATGACGGGTAAGTCTAGCTGAGTACCTTCTCGTACTCAGGGTTTTTATTTCCCATGTTGCAGATGGCACTGTGTATCATGGTTTTTGCAAGAGTTGCTTCTATCCCGCCATGGATGAGGAGTAAGCCTTGGGCAGGCTTCTTATTAATCCTTCTACATGCTTTTGTGGACCGTGATCGTATCTTGGCACTGTACTAAACTACGTTGGAAACGTTACTTTCAAACTTAATTTGCTTCCGCTTTTATCTATCAAACTCGGTTTGTAATAACTTTTATTCGTACTTTGATGGAGAAATGTATCTGTGAACTTTATGTAATATGTGGCATGTATGTTGAATCATGTACGATCTTGGTTGTTGTAAATCATTTATCGAGACCCATCGTGGTACTCGATGGACTACCGGGTTTATATGGGTTCAAGTATGACAGTGCGACCGCTTGCGGGCTGCCATTGTACTTGTACTCTTATAAATTGGTCGGTTCTGCAACAGCTGGCATTAGAGCAAGATTCAACGTTAATTGTCACATGTGTATTTAAAACAAAAGTTTTTGTTTTCCAAAAACCCTTCTCTGGCAACTGATAGCTATATAATAGGTATTTGAAATCTAAAGTGTGCCAATGATCACTTTCCTTATGCCCAAATTAAGGACTATTAGGTGGCTATTTAAGTACTAACATGGGGTTTTTTACTTCGTCGTCCATACGGCATGCTATTGTATGGATGCCATTCACTTGAATGGTAATGTATGGATCAAATGCCTCTACGCCAAGGAAAGATGATGAGTGTATGACCACAAGATGTGAGCGTGCGGTCAGGGAGAGTTAGCTTTGGTATGTCTATGTATGCATGCTTGCATGTGTATATGGTGCGTATTTAATTGTGGGTTTAAATTATTGTCGGGTAGATTGATACGGAAGTATATGTATGGGTATACATATATGGAAGTATTTACAAATTACATTCCGCATATTTCATTATGGGTTTAGGGCTGAAATGAAATCTTATGTAGGTACACTAACAATGAAACGTGTAGCTCGACTAGTTACGCTAATTATGAGAGAACGTATGTATGCCACCGTGTCTACCGCTAGAAACAAATTTTTCCTAAGTTTGTGAGGACGTACGGAATGAGCATGCATCATGATAATTATTATTCACATAATTAAATTGTTCCTCCCCTTATAAAATTCTTACTCGGTTATGTAACTCTTATCCATTATGGTCTTGTCTCACCAAGTGGTACATGTTGATGGTGCAGATGGCACGCACAAAGCAGACCACACACAAGTCCACCGGAGGCAGAGCTCCCAGCCGTCAGCTTGCTCCACGTACCCATCAACGTCACATGTTTCTTGGAGAGTTTGGGATGCCTACACTCTTGTGGAGAGTGCTCAGCTATGTAGGCTATCCTGATGGAATGGAGCCCCGCTACTTCTGGGCGAATGAGCAGTTGGGGGAAGGTCTCTTAGTTACTGTGGAGGCCGTTGTTTGTCCCCGAGGTGATGATTCTGAGTGGATAGGTTGGTGTTATGAGTCAACTGGCAGGACTACTGAAGAAGCAGCTGGCAGGGCAGCCTTTGGGATACTGAGGGATATCATGGATTGTTTTCCTCAGGAATTGGCAGCCGCTTTGGTTGGAGTCTTTCCGAGGGGCAACCCCTCCACTGACTCATGGCAGCAGGCAAGAGGAAGACCTTTGCATATTGGTGCAGCAGAAGGGCAGAACATCGATAACCCTACCATGAGCGCCATGTTCACAGTGATGAGGGTGTTAGATGGAGTAGAAGGTAGCCTAAGACGTGTGTCTAGTGCTCTTGGTCATGCCTGCGATGACCGACGTCAGCTTCAGAGGGAGCACGACACCGAGATTGAGAGGCTCAATGTAGAGATGGCTCAGTTAAATCATCAAAGGAATGAAGCCTGGTCCAGGGAAGATGTTCTGAGAGCTCGACAGTTTGAGCTAGAGCAGCAGCTGGCCAATGCGGATGAATACAACGACAACCTGCATGAGGAGGTTCATCAGCTAAATAACCAGCTCCACCCTTACATTTCGCCTGGAGCCGCGGAGATGGATCTAGAGGAGGACGAGGAAGAAGAAGATGTGGAGCCTGAGGAAGAAGTGGAACCTGAGGGAGGAGAGGATCCTACCTCTGACCTCGATAGTGATCATGATGAGGATTAGATCGCTTAGTACTTAGTGGAAGGGCGAATGTATCACCTTTATTCATGTAATGGACCTATAGTTCGAATTTAGTATGGGTAATCCGACTATCATGTAATATTGTTAATCGCACGACTATCGCACGTTTGGTTGAACATCAATGCGATTCCGTTCCTTGTTGGTGATCACGATTTAAATTTGCATGCGTTATGAGCGCGATAAGTGGTCAAATTGGGGATGCCATGTTGTGAGAATGAATTGTTATGCCTCTGTTTTTATTGTGAATTTGAGAATTTTCTCCAGTAATTTCAGTTTGGCATGATTATGATTCATCTGCAATCTCTTGACATCAACCAATAATCGCTTATTGTTGCAACTTCGCAGATGACGCGCACCCGTGCTGGAGCTGGTAGCAGTCATGATGGCAATGGTGATGACTTACCACCACCACCGCCGCCGTCTGCTCAGGAGTTCTTTGCTTAGTTCTTGGGGAGCCAAAGGACAATGGAAGAAGCTCTGCGCCTCATTGCGCAGAACACCGCTCGTGGCCACCCACAGCAACCAGGGGCCGAGCCAAATCAGCACAGTACATTCAAGGAATTTCTGGATACAAAGCCTCCTATCTTCAAGGTGGCTGAGGAACCACTACAGGCTGACGAGTGGCTCAACACCATTGAGCAGAAGTTTCGCTTGCTAAGAGTCACCGAGCATCTGAAAGCTGAGTATGCTTCTCATCAGCTGCAAGGACCAGCAGGGATCTGGTGGACACATTTCCTATCGTCCTTGCCTGCTAACGCATGAGTAACTTGGGAACAGTTCAAGCTGGCTTTTAGGGGACATCATATTCCCCCGGGCCTAATGCGCATGAAAGCTGCTGAATTTATGAGGCTCACTCAAGGAACGAAGACTCTCATAGAATACATGCACGCATTCAACAACCTGTCCAGATATGCTCCAGGTTTTGTGGATACTGAGGAGAAGAAGATAGAGAGTTTCAAGCGAGGCCTGGGTACCAAACTGATGAAGACCATGGCCAATTCTAGGTGTGCCACTTACAACGAGTTTATTAGTGATGCTCTGACCCAGGAAAACCACAATAATATGCATGCAACTGCTAAGAGTCGCAAGAGGCCATTCAAGGCAGGTGCCTCCGGATCTTCACACGCAAGAGCGCCTATCACAGCTAGGCCACAATTCCGTCCACCTGCACCCAAGTTTAGGCCTCCACCACCTAAAGCTCAGAATAACAGGCCTCAGAAACCATTCCGTAAGGCGTTCATAATTGCCTTGCCAAAAGGAAATGGCAGTCAGGACAGCTCCACCAGATTCAGAAATAATCAACCATGTTTCAACTGCAACCAACTGGGTCATTGGTCCAAGGAAAGCCCCCACCCTAAGAAGAATGGCAACCCAAATCAGAACAATCAGAGACAGGCGAACACAAGGGCACGTCCAGGATACGTGCATTATACCGCGGTTGAGGAAGTGCCCGCAGGAGAAGTTGTCATGGCTGGTATGTTTCTCATCAACAAGCATCCCACTGTTGTTTTATTTGATTCGGGAGCTTCTCATTCATTTATGAGTCAAGCATTTGCATCTAGACATGATCAAGAAATAATTGAAGTAAGCAAAGGAGGTTATAACATAAGTTCAGCAGGGGGTACTGTTACTACCAAAAAGATAGTCAAAAATGTACTCATCTCTATACATGGGAGGGTGTACACAACGGATTTGATAATATTGCCCGGGCTATCGATAAGTGTAATCTTAGGCATGAATTGGATGAAGGATCATGGTGTTCTTATTGACACTAGCACCCGTACTATTATGTTGAGGGAACCCACGGGAGGGAATGCTTTTCTAGTACCACTCTCCCGCAATTTTGAACTCCAACATTTAGCTTGTGCTATCCAAGCCACCACACTTTGTGATATCCCCGTAGTTTGTGAGTTTTCGGATGTATTTCCAGAGGAATTACCAGGCTTACCACCTGATAGGGAGGTGGAATTTAAGATTGAGTTAGTGCCAGGTACAACACCCATATCAAGAAGGCCCTATAGAATGCCACCCAATGAGTTAGCAGAACTTAAGGTTCAATTGCAAGATCTATTGGACAAGGGTCTTATTCAACCTAGCTTATCTCTATGGGGATGTCCAGCCTTGTTTGTGAAAAAGAAGGACAAGTCACTGAGAATGTGTGTTGATTACAGACCACTCAATGCTGTGACCATCAAGAACAAATATCCATTACCTCGCATCGACATCTTGTTCGATCAGCTAGCGAAGGCAAAGGTATTCTCCAAAATTGACTTGAGATCGGGCTACCATCAGATAAAGATCAGACCGGAGGATATACCTAAAACTGCTTTCTCTACTAGGTATGGCTTATACGAGTATTTGGTTATGTCTTTTGGACTAACAAATGCTCCAGCCTACTTCATGTACCTGATGAACTCGGTATTCATGCTCGAACTCGACAAGTTCATGGTCGTGTTTATCGATGATATATTGATTTATTCGGAAAATGAGTCAGATCATGAAGAGCATCTGAGGATTGTTTTATCCAAATTGAGGGAGCATAAGCTATATGCCAAGTTTAGCAAATGTGAATTTTGGTTGAGCAAAGTACCTTTCTTAGGTCACATCTTATCAAGAGATGGAATCTCTGTAGACCCATCAAAAGTACAAGAGGTCATGGATTGGAAAGCACCAACTTCGGTTCATGAAGTTCGGAGTTTTCTAGGGTTAGCAGGATATTATCGTCGTTTCATTCTAGATTTCTCAAAGATAGCTAAGCCCATGACCAGACTACTTCAGAAAGATGAGAAGTACAAATGGACACCAGAATGTGAAGCAACTTTTCACACCCTCAGAACTTTGTTGACTACCGCACCTGTGCTAGCACAACCAGACATTGAAAAGCCTTTTGATGTATTTTGTGATGCATCGGGAATAGGTTTGGGATGTGTGCTTATGCAAGAAGGAAGAGTTATTGCATATGCTTCTCGGCAATTGAGAAAACATGAAGTCAACTATCCTACACATGATTTAGAACTTGCAGCAGTTGTTCATGCATTAAAGATATGGAGACATTATTTGTTGGGCAATGTATGTTATATATATACTGACCATAAAAGTCTCAAGTATATCTTTACCCAACCAGAGCTGAACATGAGACAACGAAGATGGTTAGAATTGATTAAGGACTATAATTTGGAAGTGCACTACCATCCAGAAAAAGCTAATGTAGTAGTAGATGCACTCAGTCGAAAGTCTCATTGCAACACTATAGAAGCATTATTGGAAGATGGATTCAATTTGCTACACCCGGCTGTACTACACAATATCACGATCAGTTGTTCACTAGAGAGCAAAATCATAGAGCTACAACAGACAGATGTAGGTATCAGTCACATCAAGAGAAAAATGCAAGAGCAAGAAACCAAACATTTTAGATTGGACGAAAGAGGTGTATTATGGTTTGAGGACCGACTTGTGGTACCAAAAGACCGTGAGCTAAGAAACCAAATTTTAGATGAAGCCCACTCGTCCAAATTGTCCATCCATCCGGGTAGTAGTAAGATGTATCAAGATTTGAAAACCTGTTTTTGGTGGACTAAGATGAAGAAAGAGATCGTAGCCTATGTCGCTAGGTGTGATAACTGCAGTAGAGTAAAAGCTGTCCATATGAAAACTGCCGGATTACTTCAGCCATTGCCTATTCCAGGTTGGAAATGGGAGGAAATCAGCATGGACTTTATCATAGGCCTTCCAATGACGCCACAAGGTCATGATTCAATCTGGGTTATTGTTGATCGTCTCACCAAGTCAACACACTTTATACCCGTGAACATACGGTATATAGTGGAGAAATACGCTGAGATATATGTTTCCCAGATCGTGAGACTGCATGGAGTACCCAGGACTATAATCTCAGATCGAGGACCACAGTTCATAGCTCATTTCTGGGAGCACTTACATCAGGCTTTGGGAACCAAGCTAATCAGAAGTTCAGCATACCATCCACAAACTTCAGGACATACAAAGCAAGTGAACCAAATCCTAGAAGATTTACTTAGAGCTTGTGTTATATCTTCAAAAGGTTCATGGGAGAAATGGTTATCTTTAGCTAAATTCTCCTATAACAACAGTTATCAAGCGAGTATCAAGATGGCTCCATTTGAAGCCTTGTATGGTAGAAAATGTAGGACTCCATTGAATTGGATTGAGCCCGGTGAAAGGAGATACTTTGGTATTGACTTTGTCAATGAAGCCGAAGAGCAAGTACGTATCATCCAACAACATATGAAGGCAGCTCAATCAAGACAAAAGAGTTATGCCGACAGAAGAAGAAGACCACTGACTTTTGAAGTGGGTGACTATGTATACTTGAGAGTATCACCCATGAAAGGTGTGAAGAGATTTGGGATGAAAAAGAAGCTTTCACCAAGATATGTGGGACCGTACAAGATTGTGGAACGGAAAGGGAATGTTGCTTATAAATTACAACTTCCACCAGAGATGAGTGCAATATTTGATGTCTTCCATGTTTCTCAGTTGAAGAAATGTCTTCGAGTACCTGAAGAAGCTATTGCACCCACCAACGTGCAGCTTCAATCGAATTTGACCTATGAAGAAAAGCCAATTCGAGTTTTAGAGGAGTTGGAAAGAGTAACACGGAGTAAGATTATTAAGTTCTATAAGGTGGTGTGGAACAATCATAGTGAACAAGATGTTACGTGGGAGAGAGAGGATTATCTACGAGAAGTTTATCCCGCTTTTTTCCAAGAATGGTAGGTCTTGCAAATCTCGGGACGAGATTTTTATAAGGGGGAGGGGCTGTAACACCTCGGGTGTTAGCCTTGCATAACTTGACTTGCATAACATGAGCATGATCATCAAGCATTCATAAACAAGCATTTACCATTGAAACATTGGATTGAAACATCTGCAACATTTGCTTGTTATCGCATGTTTCTTAAACATATGCAACTTTTCTCGTTATTTCATGTCTCCATGTATCTATGCATATGATCATGAGTGTACACATGTACTTGGTGGATGTGAGTCACACAAACATGTAGCAACACCTAGGTTAGCAAATAGGACTTAGTTCATGGTCACATTTCATGAACCAACACTTAAGCTTTCATGTGATTACACTAACTAGCTCTATGAGTGACTACTACATGAAATGATTGAATGACCTTGCAAATTGCTTAAACATGTTTAGAGTATCATTATGAACAACTTGGATATTCATGGTTAGGGGTAAATAGGTCATTAAGCCATGCTTTGATGTGTATCATCATTTAAAAGTGACATGTTTGACCAAATTTGAAATAGGTGTTAGAGACCTTGCATGGAGATCACTAAAGCAAAGTTGTAGTATTTGACATAAGGAACAACTTTTATTTTTGGGTCATTGACTGATTTAGCTCCTAACATGCTTGAATTGAGATCACAAGAATTAGCAAAACCAACTTTTCAACACTTAACAAAATTTCTTTGAGTCTTGTTCACTGACAGACTGATAGCCGATCTTTGGGATGATCTAACTCGAGATTAGTTGAGAGTTTGGGCGTGAGTTCTAAACAAGAATTGGAGATGGTACTTAGGGATACAATTTTCGTTTAAGAGTCATTCACTGAATCACCTTGTATCAACGGCTATTCCAACTCGAAGTCACATCGTCAGGCTCGGTTTGCGCCATTGACCGACTGAATCGGTTGATTTAGTGGCCGACCGCCATCAGGCGCTGGCCGCCACGTGGCGCGGGAATTGGCCGCGCATCACCGGCGTTCTGCCCAGCGCGGCAGTGACGAGCCAGAGCGCGGCTTTAGCACCCCCGCACTCGCCCGCTCCCTCCCGTGCTCACCATTTTCATTTCCTCGGCCTCATTTCCTCGCCGCAGCAGCAGCTAAGCTCTTTCCCGCCTCCGCCGTCGCCATAGCCGCGCCAAGCCTCGCTGAGCCACCCATTCGTCACCACAGCGGCACCACCATCACCCCAGCGACTCCCGGCGTCCCCCATTGCCCGCTGTTCCAGCTTGGTAAGCCACCGCAGTGCGCAACACCTCGCCGGAGCTCCGCCGCTAGCCCCGTTACCGTGGCCACGTCGCCTCCGTCCACCTTTGGCCGTGATAGCTTGTGGTATAGGATTGCCGTGGTCCAGAGATACTCATCCAAGCCTTAGTTGGAGCCACCGTAGCTTCCACCGGCACCTCATCGTCGTTCAGCGCCACCGCTCCGCCATGGCCGCCGCCGTCGTCACTAGCGTCGATGATAGGGCGGGGCAAGTAGTGCAAATGATGCGCCTCGTCGAGTAGATCATACCATGAAGACCTCACCGCCGGTGAACCCGCTGTCGACGAGCAGTGGCCGCGCAAGCTTGCTTAAGCGCCGCTGCTCTGTTTCGTGTCGCTGACGTGTGGGTCCAACTGACGTGTGGGTCCCTGCTGTCAGCGACCCTTTATTCTAAAGCTTGTTCAAATATTCCAGATTTTGTGTGTGTTTTGTAATTTCTAGATCTCTAGTTTGGTAGCTTCAAAAATTGTGAAATAAATTTCGTTATGTTCCTTAGGTAGTGTAGTATTTAAGAAAAATATGATCTTGACACTTACAGTAGAATTTTTGGAAGATTTAAATAGAGATTTGAAATGTGTTTTTGAATGCATGCAAATTTGTTTATTTTATATCTAGAGTTCATGTGCTCCAAAAATTATGAAATTTTTGTGGTAAGCTAGTATTAGCATATATGAGCTATGGTAAAAATTTGAGGATCAGTGCATGCATAGATTTGTAGTTATAGACTTTTATTTTATAATTAGGAGATCCTTGTGTGAATTTTTATAAATTATTTAGGAATCCAATATTCATGAAATTTGTTGGAGGTTCTCCTATTAGTATATGGATGCTAAGAAAAATAGGAAATCTATTGCTTGACACTTTTCAATAGGGTTTTCTATTTATGCTATTTCAAGCCTTGCTGCCTTGTCATTTTTGTATAGGATGTTTTACTTGGCAAAATGGCATGAAATTTTTACAGTAGTCTATTGGTAGCCCTAGTAAGCCACTGTAATTTTCTGAGAATTTATGATGCACATTTGATATAGGTTTATTATTTAACCTATGTGTCCAAATAAAATAATAAAGGCATTTAAATAAATAGTTTGGGCTTCACCATTATGTTTTCTTGGATGTATTTGGTTTGTTTAAACTGTTGGTAGACTTTTGGTTGTAAAAATTTGAATACTTATATGAAGTAGAAGTATTGTTACTTTATAATGCGAATTGGAATAGTTTCCGGACAGATTCTAGAGTTTGTTAAGTTGCATGATAGGGATGATGTTTGCTGTAAAAATGGTTAAGAACAAAGTTGTATATATTTTGATAAGCTTTCCAGAAAGTCTAGGATCACTGCATTTGGATTAGTAGAACTCCTGTTATCAGTAAAACAAGTAGCTGCTGTTTTGTGATATAGTAGATGCATCGTGGAAGTAGTAATTAAATAATCGAGAAGAGATATGCACCTACTCAATAAACATGATGCACTTGTTAACATATATGCATTCGTAATACTTATGCCATATTCATGCATCTAGGATCGGAGGAAGAAATAACGTTGCTGGAATTCGACGAAGCAGAGGAAGGGGACCAGCCGGAGAATCCTCAAGTCGAGCTCTCGAAGGCGAGGAGCAGAATCCTGAAGAGCTTCCAGAGTGTCCTGATCACCGCCCTACTTCCTTTCTGTGAGGCAAGTCCTAGAGCATTCTAAGTCTCCTCGTATTTTACAAATGATTACTTAAGTACTTATGATTGATGCATTAGGATATAAGAGTTGAATAGAACCACTTGATGCATATACATTCCTTGTCTAGCTATTACACCTCTAATCGGTATAGGTCCAGGATCGAATATATGCTTAGCCATGCTTCGACCAGTAGAAGTCGGGTGATTTCCTGTCACCTGCCAGATATAGGTGGATACCGAAACACGGTTGGTTATAATTGCTATCGTGGAAAAGAACCATGGTTAATGTAAATGGAGACCGGGCGGGAGGTCGATAGAGAAGCAACAAGACATGGAGGTCTTGGGTGTGGATCTATCCCTATCTGTATCGATTAAGGACCGTACCGTTGTTGGCGCTTCTGACAAGATTGAACGCATGCCTCTCACTTAGCTGGCCGGATAACTCGTTCCGACCG
This sequence comes from Miscanthus lutarioriparius, assembly GCA_904845875.1. Lineage (NCBI taxonomy): Eukaryota > Viridiplantae > Streptophyta > Magnoliopsida > Poales > Poaceae > Miscanthus > Miscanthus lutarioriparius. Next base: position 25,983,200 of record CAJGYO010000019.1, on the reverse strand, counting down.
CGAAGCCGAGTAATTCAACTCAGGCCGGGAACCGTTCTGTTGTGCGCTCCTTCCGGGGAACGATCAGACTGAGCCCAAGGGCAGGCTAGGCCTGAACGTCCTGGCATCTGGTGTTCCAGATTGTGCGGCGCAGTACGGACCCACGAAATGTGTACCTGAGTTATACCAAAGGTGACCTAAGGCTATCGTGGCTGGTAGACCTGGGTTTGTGTTAGGAATAAATTCCCAGCTGGTTGAAATCGATTCAAAACGCCGTCTCTCTCGGATAGTGAGAAACTTGGCTAGTCCCAACATCATAGTAACTGTGTTATGGAACATGATGGTTCGAATGAATATGGAATTACAATACCTGCTATGGTTACTATTGTATGCTTTTAAATGGATATACCACATGTTTGGCATAGGATAGTTGCTAATCTAGAGATGGATAGTTATAAATAATTGATAAAGGAATCCTAATTGTACAATAAGTCAATTGGTTTTATGCAAAATGTTGTCAAGCTGTCTCCACTTATATAGCCTTGCATAATCCTTGGAGTCATTTTATTTCTGGTTTATGACGGGTAAGTCTAGCTGAGTAGCTTCTCGTACTCAGGGTTTTATTTCCCATGTTGCAGATGACACTATGTATCATGGTTTTTTTAAGAGTTGCTTCTATCCCACCGTGGATGAGGAGTAAGCCTTGGGCAGGCTTCTTATTAATCCTTCTACATGCTTTTGTGGACCGTGATCGTATCTTGGCACTGTACTAAACTACGTTGGAAATGTTACTTTCAAACTTAATTTGCTTCCGCTTTTATCTATCAAACTCGGTTTGTAATAACTTTTATTCGTACTCTGATGGAGAAATGTATCTGTGAACTTTATGGAATATGTGGCATGTATGTTGAATCATGTACGATCTTGGTTGTTGTAAATCGTTTATCGAGACCCGTCGTGGTACTCGACGGACTACCGGGTTTATATGGGTTCAAGTATGACAGTGCGACCGCTTGCGGGCTACCATTGTACTTGTACTCTTATAAATTGGTCGGTTCTACGACACCTTTGGGCGGTGGTTATGTTTTGGGGACAAACCCCCAGACCCCTGCTCCAACTCATCGGGGCGGGACCGTTTCTAGCCTGTCCCCTGCTCCTAGGCAGGGGGGCTCATCTCCCTTGTCCCCAAGGGCGCGGCGACAGGGCCACCCCCCTCCATCGGCTCGTGGGGCACGGCATCAGAGCCGCCCCCCTCCATCAGCACCTCGGGGGCGGTGGCGAATCCGTCTCCTTCCATCCATCGATCCTCCACCAGCACCCCGAGCGTTGCGACGGATCCACCAACTCCCACCGGACCCAAGGACGGGCCTGGCTCCGCCGACCTCACGGACTCACTTCCCTCCACATGGAACGGGAAGGGTCCCTGCATGGACGGGGGGGGGCACCTGTTAGTGAATCTTCGCCCTCTAGGACACCCCAATCCACGCTGGCGGCTGCCTCATCAAACTCATCATCATCGTCGTCGTTGTCATCACTGCCTATCGCCTCGATCTCGTGCTTGATGCTTCCATAGCAGCTCCTTCTTCCTAAGCCCCCACGTCTTTTTGTCCCACTCGGCCGCAATACGGTTCGCTTTCGCCAGGGTCCGATCCTTCGGCAACGTAGCTGGGCTTTCCTTGAAGAATAGTGCCCTCGGCTGGTCCCACCATCCCAAGGTCAGCTTCAGGGGATCAAAAATTCAAGTAAGAAGGAGTACGGAGAAAGAAAACTTACAAAGTCGACGAACCCCGGTTCCAGCCGCATTGGGGGATCCCCAGCACCGGAAACAAAAAATCGAGGATGACTCCAGCGGTGTCCTTCGAAGGCTCCATCACCTCCTTAATGCGCTGCGCCACTTCGGAGGGAGGGAGCGCTTCGTCGACAAGCACTGTCCCTTCAAGCGATGCTCCGAGCACCATCTGATGTAGGGGGAGCATGCACGCCATGAGCGGCACTGCCCTCCCCGCGTGGTAGGCACCAATGATCCCCGGTTCATTCACGCCCCTGTCCTTCAGAGTTCGGAGGGCGGCGAGAAGGTCGTTGATGTTCTTCTTTTCCTTGACCGGGATACCCCACTTCCACGACCCCGGGGCATCCACGATGAAGCACCCAGAGAAAACTGGCAAGGGGGTGGCGGCGTCATCCTTTACATAGAACCATTGTGAATGCCACCCCTTGTTGGAGGTCGACAGACGCATTAACGGGTACGCTTCTGCCCGGTTGTTGTAGAGGTGGATGCTGGCACATCCCACCGGCACGTGCAGCTCTTGCTTCCCGACCCGCTTCTTTAGAAGATTGACGGCAAAGAAATGCCGCCATAGGTCAAAGTGGGGACTAATCCCCAAGAACCCCTCGCACAGGGCAACGAACACCGCAATGTGCTGGATCCCATTACGGGCAAGGTGCTACAGCTCCACCTGGTAGTAATCCAATAGCCCCGGAAGGAACTGATGAGCGGGTATGGTGAATCCCCGCTCATGGAAGTGAGCGAAGGACACGACATACCCTTCAGGTGGCAATGGCTCGTCATCATCACCAGTCAGCCGCCACTCCTCTGCGGCGGTCAACGGGTGGAGGAGGCCACGGTGAACGAGGCCCTCTAGGTGCTGAGGGGAGATGGTGGATCTACACCATGGCTCCATTGAAATGGCGGGAAAGAAGGTGGCCACGGGTTCGGCGGCGGCTGCGATGCGAATGCAAGCTTGACGGCGGCTGCGATGCAGGTGTGGAGGCTCAAGCGATTGGCAGCAGAAGCTGTGGATGCGAAGGCGAGCAGGCGAAGTATGGAACCCTAGGGGGTGAACCCCGTGGTTTTATAGGGGTGACGGATGCGAGAAGGGCAACCGTCCACCTCGATCTCCGAGCTTGCCACGACGCACCGCCGCGTCACGTTGCGGGATACGCGCCCGCGATCCCTATCCTTTCCCACCAAAATCATGCCGGACAGTTCGCCTTCCCTAGGCAGACCAGGACTCTTTTCCTACCGAGGGAATATGGGTCAAAGGGCCCTCTCTCTGGCCCACCTAGGGCCCAGAAGTCCAAGGGCCGGCCCAACAGTCTCAATGGTCGGCCCAACGAGGGATGGGCCCGCAAGCGACCAGGGCTCAGGGACACGAGCGTCAGTAGGGCCTTGACCCGTAGTCGAGCCCTAGCTAGGCTGACCCTAGATGAAATCCCCGCGAACGGGATACCAGGGTTCCCCTAAAAAACTATCCAGTTGATAAAAACCGAATCCCACAGCATTGCCCGTGAAGGGTTCAAAATTACCCCCCAGGGCGATTCTGCTCGAATCACCCGGGGGCTCGGGGGCTACACCCTATGGGTGCACTCACGCGCACCCTCTGGCGAATTGAAATACCCCCAGGTGATTCTTCCCAAATCACCCGGGGGCTACACCCGTCAGGTGCGCTCGCGCGCACCCTCTGGCGAATTAAACTCTGGCAGGTCAAAACACCCCCGAGCGATTCTGTCTGAATCACCCGGGGGCTCGAGGGCTACTGTCGAGGACCTAATACCGGGCTACCCAATGAGGTGGAACTAATAACCATCGAACGTTGACGCTTTCGGTCAGACAAGAGCACTACTGTGCTCCTTGCCTGAATGACGGAAGACTGGTTCCGCCTCGCCTGACCACCGAGGGCTAGACTCCGCCTAGCCCAATGGCTAAGGGTGGGCTCCGCTCGCCCGACGTCCGAGGGCGGGCTCCGCCTCGCCCGACGGCGAAGGGCTAGACTCCATCTCACCTGACCCCCGAGGCCTAGGCTCCACCTCACTTGACCCCTGAGGGCTAGACTCTGCCTCACCCAATGGCTAAGGGAGGGCTCCACCTCGTCCAATGTCCGAGAGCGGGCTCCGCCTTGCCTGACGACGAAGGGATAGACTCCGTCTCGCCCAACCCCCGAGGGCTAGGCTCCGTCTCGCCCGACCCTCGAGGGCTAGGCTCCACTTCACTCGACCCCAAAGGCAAGACTCCGCCTCGCCCGATGCTCGAGGGTGGGCTCGACCTCGCTCGACGACTGAAGGCTAGCTCCGCCTCGCCCCACGATCGCACCCTGATCCTTCATAAAGATGAGCACAGGGTTCGATAGGACATTCGAGTCAACCATGATATCAAGGGCCATGCCCTGTGCGCCTACAGGAAGGTACCGTCAGACTACGATGGGACAGGTGCTTTCCGCCCTTTCCATCATAATAGTGCCCGAATAGTGTTGTGGGCGCCGACTTCTGTCCCACAGTGTAGTAGGCGCCACCTTCAGCCCTCGGGCGTGGATACTAACACAGGCATACGATAGCCACTACGGTCCAAGACAGAACTCACATCATCTACAGTGATGGACGTGTGGTCACTTCCCCGATTAATTCTCGAGGAGTCACAGCTCGGCTCTCGGGCACGCCGCACCATCTGCCGGCATAGGATGGGATGCACCCACTCGCTAAAATAGGGCCAGGGTATGGCCTACGAGGGTCAGCAAACACGCCACCTCTGACACGGTCTGCCATGTTAAAGCATGGTAGGCACAAAGAAAAAGGAAGACCCGACTCCCTCGAAGGACCTTCTATACCTTTGGTATTTTCCTCTTTCTCCCATCTGTAACGCCTGCTCCCCCTTGGTCTATAAAAGGGAGGGCAGGGCCCCCCACTAAGGGGACAGACTTTTGATGGATCAGTTCTAGCAACACATCACACGTACGACCAAGTAGCAATCGAACTCTTGGTGTCCTCTCAACCATTCCATCAGAGACTTGGGACCTTTCCCCCTCTCGACTGTTTGTACCCCCTACTATGAACCTTTTTCGGTACTGATAACATGAGCAACAGCAGACTGGATGTTGGGACATTCAGCCCGAACTAGTATAAACCTTGTGTTCTTTAGTGCACCATCCGGGCCTAACGCAATAATTATAAATTTACTAGCCGGTGTTTGTTCGAAACACCGACAATGGGTCTTTCGAAACAAGCAAGATCAAGATGGGATAGTTGTAAGGAACAAAGCAAGATTAGTGGCTCAAGGTTATACTCAAGTTGAAGGTCTTGACTTTGGAGAAACATATGCCCTGGTTGCAAGATTGGAAGCAATTAGGATCTTGTTAGCCTATGCTTGTGCCCACAACATCAAGCTATATCAAATGGATATAAAGAGTGCATTTCTCAATGGCTACATCAATGAAGAAATATATGTTGAGAAACCTCCTGGTTTTGAAGATGAGAAGAAGCCCAACTATGTTTACAAGCTAAGAAAGGCATTGTATGGTTTGAAGAAAGCACCTAGAGCATGGTATGAGAGATTGAGAGATTTCTTTCTCTCTAAAGGGTTCAAGATGGGTAAGGTTGACACCACTCTCTTCACCAAGAAGATAGGCAATGACTTGTTTGTGTTGCAAATCTATGTTGATGACATCATATTTGGATCAACCAATCAAGATTTTTGTGAAGAGTTTGGAAAGATGATGGCTAATGAGTTTGAGATGTCCATGATTGGAGAGCTTAGTTACTTTCTTGGTCTTCAAATTAAGCAATTGAAGAATGGTACATTTGTTAGTCAAGGCAAGTACATCAAAGACATGCTCAAGAAAGTCAATTAGTACACCAATGGGGACAAATGGAAACTTGGATAGTGATTCTAGTGGCAATATGGTGGATCAAAAGTTATATCGGTCTATGATTCGAAGCCTACTCTATGTGACCGCATCAAGGCTAGATGTGATGTTTAGTGTATGCATGTGTGCAAGATTTCAAGCCTCACCAAGAGAAAGTCATTTGAAGGCAACTAAGAGAATATTGAGGTACTTGAAGCATACACAAAATGTTGGATTGTGGTATCCCAAAGGAGCAAGATTTGAGTTGATTGGATATTCGGACTCCGATTATGCGGGATGCAAAGTTGAGAGAAAGAGTACATTGGACACATGTCAACTATTGGAAAGATCACTTGTGTCTTAGTCATCAAAGAAGCAAAATAGTGTAGCACTTTCAACCACCAAAGCAGAGTACATTTCAGCTGGTAGTTGTTGTGCACAATTACTTTGGATGCAGGCTACTTTGAGTGACTTTGAAATCAAGTTCAAGCAAGTGCCATTGCTATGTGACAATGAGAGTGCATCAAGCTCACCAACAACCCGATTCAACATGCAAGAACAAAGTACATTGACGTCCGCCATCATTTCATAAGAGATCATCAACAAAAAGGGGACATTTGCATTGAGAGTATGAACACCGAAGATCAACTTGCCAACATATTCACCAAGCCACTTGATGAGAAGAGGTTTTGCAAGCTAAGGAATGAATTGAACATACTTAACTTCTCCAATATGTGTTGATGCACCCCCATATATGACATGCCTCTCCTTCGAGCAAAGTAAGGTAAAGCTGATTGACATGTCATTCATCCATTGCTAAGGACTTGTTTAGTGCATCTAGTCATTCGTCACATGTCTTAGGCTCATTCATGAAAATCAAATGAATTTGATGCTTGTATGGTACCACTATTGCTTGTATGCTTGAAATGATCTAGTGGTAGCATATGACATGTTTGTGGGCTTGTGAACCTAGTGTTTAATCTAGAAAATGATCTATAAGTGTTTAACTCAACATGGTGCACGATAACCCTCATTTGGAGGTGTGAAGAAGCTTGCCCTTGGATCAAACCGAGTTAAATACCTTTTGCAAATGATCTAGATTGAACCAAATTAGGAAAATGATCCTCACTTCACATGGTTTCACCCCAACCTATCTAAAATTTGAGTTCACCTTTTGTGCTAATTGTTGACAAAGGGGGAGAGAAATTCACAAACATAGTAAGATAAGGGGAGCAAACAAACAAATGAAATGTAAGGGGATCAATTATAAAATTTGAAGCACACAAATAGGGGGAGAAACCTCATAAACTTGTATGTTGCATTTGCATGTGCATTTACATATGTTTGCTTGCATGGCACAATTTTTAAATTCTATATCCATGCTTGTGTGGTGTATGCTGGATCATAGAAAATAATTGATGAAATGAAAACTAGCATGCATAGGAAGAGTAACTAGACTTGTGCTTATCATGTAAAAACTAGACCCTTTTATATAATGTTGATCTCAAGGGGTTTTCTAGTTTTTGTGAATGTCTAGTTACTAATGGTGCTAAGGATGGTGTATATTGGCAACTCCGATTGGTATCATGCTTTAAAGGTCCATTCTTTACACCTTAGCATCATTTGGTAGCTATTACTCTCTCAAACCTCTAATCCATGCATATGTGCAAGCTTTCAAATCCAAACTCATAGCACATATGTAGGGGGAGCTAATACTTCCAATTTTAGGTTTATGGAACTTGTCCATAATCTTTACACATGGTAATATGCTTGGGCAAGCAACATGAATCCAAAAAGATTTTATTGAATATATTTATAAATAGGTTGTCATCAATTACCAAAAAGGGGGAGACTGAAAGACCTAGTTTGGTTTTGGATAATTGATGAAACCTATGCACTAACCTTTGTCATGAGATGTGATATGAGCTAGGTTGGCGCAATCCAAGTATAGAGCATGGTGGCACTCAAAGTGATGGTGATGATCACATGAAATGATGAAGATGGCCACATGTGATGATGATCAAGTGCTCAACTTGGAAAAGAAGAAAGAGAAAAACAAAACCCTATGGAGATCAAGGCAAAGGTATAATTAGGGATTTTATTTTAGTGATCAAGACACTATGGAGAGTGTGATCACATTTTGGATAGATGGCCGTGCAATTCAGAGGGGTTCTTAACTAGACAATTCGGTCATCTAGTGCCACTTGGTGTTGGACTTCATGCATTGCATTTAGGCCTAGTGCACATCGGAGAGCAAACAAAAAAATTTATCAAAAATATTTTGAGAAATGCTAACTTGGCTCTAACATGTTTTGAGAAAACACTTTGAGAGTTAGCATCACTTGCGGGGAGTAGCTCAAGTTGACGTGGATCAAAATGTGACAAAGCTTGCAACTCGGAGAGCTAGTGGTGGTGCCTGGGTGGCACCGCCACCCCATGTCTAGTGCACCGTCACTGCTTGTCCAGTGTGTAGCACCCGGTTTTAAACGACAAAATCAGATACACACTATATGTGAGCTCAGGAAATCAAATCTCACATATAGCCACAAATACACACTATATGTGAGCTCAGGAAATCAAATCTCACATATAGCCACAAATAAGTATAATATCAAGAGACAATACTTATTACATAACGTATTAGTAAAAGAAATATAACCTCAAAGTATAGACAGCGGAATGACAACTCCGATCTTCAGGCGAAGACTCCAAATCCACAGGGACGACTGACTGGTTGACCACAAGCCTAACTCCTCCAAACCAGCAATCTGGTACCCATCTGGGATTTTTATCCAATGTATAGAAAAGTAAAGCAAGCGTAAGTACATGTCGTACTTAACAATTATATCATGGGGTCCATGAGGCTCAAAAGGCTGACACTGGTTTTACTGCGATTAGCCTTTGTTTAGCATAATTTTAGCAATTGGTTGGCAACAAGTTTATTCATAAGCACATAAACACATGATCAGGTAAACATGAATAATGTATAGCATAAACAATTAATTATTAGTACCATTATCCATTAGTGATCATCTCTATTCCATAAGGGTCCAAGGCCGCTCGTGACCGTGAGCACGGCTGTTATAACAGTTTTACACTCTGCAGAGGTTGTACACTTTCACTGTGAGTCGTGATTTACCCTTTCGCCCGAGGTAGCTAATCTCTTGACCCACTTCCAAGGAAGGTCGACAGGGTTCGCTATGAAGCCTTTCAAAGGTTCGTCTAACAAGTTAGGGCCGCTAGGCGATGTGGTAGCCTTTCTCCGAGAGTGGCACGCGCGTGGGCATCGCAACGACGGTACACACATCCCAGCAGAAAAGGAAACATACCCTCTTGTGCCATAAAGGTAACCACTAACAAGCTAGAAAAGGTCCTCATACTAAGCTAAAGCCAGAGCCATATAGCCCTCACAGCTGTACTGTAAGTCCCGAATGATCGCTTACAGATAAGTCCTTAGGGAGAGGAATCTGAAGCATTTAGAAAGTAGCTAAACACTCCAGCTCCCTGTTTCCATGTTGCTAAAAAGTCATGTTTTAATGTTTATTGCATATACCATTAGTCAAGTTACAAGATCATGGTTTTGATTAAGCACTAGCAAAAACTACCCAATGCAATATCCCAAAGGTAACAAGGTACAAGATATCAAATATCTAGGATATCCTTATTGGCAATAAGGTAGACACATGCAATATGAATTAAGTGGTTAAATATGAATAGGTAACAAGGATGGTCCCATGCTATACTTGCCTTAACTTGCTTTTCCCCCAAAGCAATACGCTCAAAAGCCTCTAGTGTTCCACTTTCAATCTTCTGCTTCCAATTCTTAGCTTCTAGTCTTCATAGAACTGCTTCTTCATCACCACATAAACCTCACTGATTGACTGAACCATATATCACCACACAAATATCCATACATGGCATACAAATAAGAATATATGAGAACAGTACATCAACCAATAAAATAAGTAAAACGGCGTATCGCTACGAACACACAAACGCAAAAGATACGCTATATGCGATTCAACGAAAAAGCGACTATCGAAGGATTTTCAGTGCAACGGAAAATAAAACCTATCCATCTAACTTATTTTAACTATAGAAATACATGTAAATATTCTCATTAATCAACTTGATTCATTGCTTAAGAAAGAGCGTAGTATAAAACCTATATTGACTTTATATTCCGAAAACGATGCAATTGATAGTATTAATACAATTAACTTTTTAACTGCCAAAACGCATTTGAGTAACATGAGTACCACTAACGCCACTGTGTAGAATACGTCGACACAAAAGTAACGCGACAAGATCGCTCAAGTGCTTACTACGGTTATGAGAGAATAAAGAGACACAAAGAAAGGAGCTACGGTTAAAAGAAAACCACCATCAAAAGATTTATATTATATTATAAAAGAAACAACTACGAGCTTGTTTTAGGTTAGCTAAGAAAACTATACGAGCAATATTGATTTAGATTAATCACAACATATTTAGTTTTCAAAGTCGAGTTAAAGCTAATCATGTATTATTTATAAATGTTATCACATAATTTATTAAACAAATTAAACTTTACCTTCGTAAAGGAATTAAGCATGTGACAGCATCTACTCGTACTTATCACATATGTATCTTGTTCAGCTAATCAAATTATATTCTAGAAACACTTTTAAGTTAACAATTAATTATATTAACTTTTAGTTATAAATTATCAAAGTTAAGCACCTATATTGCTTTTAATTTCAAACTAGTGTGCAAATATACTAATCAATTTAACATTTAGCTATATATGGAAAAACATGTGACATGAAAAACATTGCCCCTAACATATAGTTCACGTCAGCACGAACCAAACGCAACTTAAACGGTGCAAAACGGAATTAGAACTTAAATTGCTTTTAATTATAAAGTTATTGAATAATCTTTAATCAAGTTAATATTTAACTTGTAAATTTTCAAGATGTAAGACATGTTAAACATCGCTGCTAACACATACCACACATTGCGATGAAACTCGCGCAATCAAATCAAAATCAAAAACCTAAATTGACTTTAATTAATCAGCGATTAATTAATTATAGACACAATTAATATTTTAATAAAATAAATTCATAAACATGTGACATATAAACTAATAACTCTACTGCATAAATCTCCACGACACGAAACTAACGCAACTTGAACGGAACAAAACGGATTTAAAACAAAGAAACAACGAAGATTACTAACCACTGGCAGTTTCGTAATTAATTGCATCTTCAACCTTGCTTCCTTCACGTACGTACAGACATGCAATGGTGGGAGGTGCTGCTGTGATGCTCGCCGAGGGGACCGAGGACAGCCGGCAGAGGGGCAGAGACCTCGGCCGCGGGGCCTGCTGGCCAGCCGGCGGAGGCGCAGTGTTAGTCCCGCCCGCAGGGCCGAGCAGGGGCCGCACGGGATGGCGCCCAGGCGGCCGTAGCAGGCGGCGGCGGCTGCCTGGCTGTGCTCGCGAGCAGGGGCGCGGGACAGGGCGGCGTGGGAACGGGGCCGGGACGCGGGAGGGTGCTGTGGTGGCGCCGAGTGGCCGGAGACGAAGGAGAAGACCACATCCAGGGTGAAGTTCGCCAGAAAACATCAACGGAAAAGGAAAAACGAAGGGGAACGATCAAATGGTGATGGATTCGATAAAAGGGATACACTATGGTGTAGAGAAACGACGAGATCTACCTTGTGGTGGTGGTAGTGGTTGACGCCGGAACGCGACACTTTGGCCGAAAAAGCTCGCCGAAGAGTTCATCGGAAACCTAGCTGTGGAGAACTTCGGCATCCGATCTACGGCGATAGGTGTGGCGGCTCGCGAAACGGGCTGTACTTTTGGAATCCTCGCGTCGAGGGCTACGCCGACACATATATATATGTAGGGTTTGTCGATTTTGGAAAGTGATGATATTTTAGCCATTATTTATTTTCGGAATTAAAATAATTACAGAAAATCAGGAATTACTATTTAGGCTCCGAAAAATATCTCTGTGCTCCGAAAAATCCTAGAAAACTTCCTAGAGATAGATGGAAGAATGAGGAACACAACCGAAGTGGTTTTAGCTCCGAAAAAGACTTTTGGATTGATTGAGATAAAAGACAAAGCTCCAAGAAATAGGAATTTAATCCCAAAAAAGGTCGGAAAGATTTTCGGAAAGAGAGGTATCGTTCTAACGCGTCTTAAAACCATTTCCAAGCCTTTGGATTTTGAAACAAAGCACCTTATCTAACTTTTGTTTTTGCAAGTTTTCAAATTCTTTTTAAACCACTACTTGAAAATAATATTTTGAAGATTGAGATTTGAATTTATTTTCCAAACCACTCATCACAAAAGTATCAATGCAACGGCATGTATACGCAAGCATGTTGCTACCCTTATGTTGGATTTTAATTTAAAGAATTTTTTTTACCTATGTTTTTATGAGCACAAAACTACTCTTTTTAGAAAGTAGCTAATTTTAGGGTGTTACACAGTGCCACCACCCTATTTCACTCGAGGGCGGCGAGTTGGATTTATAACTGAGGGGGGCACTACCATGGTCACTGCCATGGGTACGGTGGTGCACCGCCCTATTTACCCAGAGAAGAGGGAAAATAGGGGCTTAGCTAGGGTGGCACCGCCACCCCCTATCCGGTTCCACCATTGCCCCTGTCCGATGACCAACTAGCCATTGGTCGACCGTTGGAATTCAATCGTTGGGGCACCGTCACCCCCTGTCCAGTGACCGTACCACCCTATCCGGTGGGCTCATAGAAATAGAGGGTGTGGCCAGCCTTGGCCACTCTCTTGGCACCTCATACACTTGTGCACACCCTTTGGAAGCTGAGCAACACACTCCACTCACGTGTTCACTTGATTTCATCATCTAGAGTAAGATTGGAGAGCCTCTAGTGCATTGCATTGAGTTGCATCATCTCATGGAACTAGTTGGGTAATTGGGGCTGGTTGTGAGCTTATTACTCTTGGAGTTTGCCGACACCTAGATGGCCCAGTGATTGGAGGATCATTGAGTGGAGTTGGTGATTGTCTCTGGCCTCGATTGGTTGCTTGTGAGGGGTCTTGTGCCTTCCCCGGTGGAGCACCAAAGGCAACTCTAGTGAATTGCTCATGTCATTGAGCTACCTCACTTGTGGGTAGGTTCTTACGGTGTCCAATTGTGTGGACGAGATTCATGCAACACCTCTTAGCCGTCGAACCACCAAGTGTTGGTCGACACAACGGGGACTAGCATACCAGCAAGCACGTGAACCTCGGGAGAAAAATCTTGTGTCTCTTGTGTGATTGGATTTCTCCCAGTGATTGGATTGTCTTCATCTTGTGATTGATTCATTCCTCGATGCGACGGTATAATCACCATACTCACTCTTTTACATTCCTTGCAAACTAGTTGTCAAGCTCTTTAGTATAATTAGTTTTGAGAGCTTGTCTTGCTTGTTAGTTTAGTATCACCTAGTGGAGCTCTTTAGTGTAGACTTATTGAGATCTCTTAGTGAGTAGTGACATAGCCTTTGTTTGTGCCTACTGATCATAGCAACTAGAATTGTTGGATAGGTGGCTTGCAACTCTTGTAAAGCTAGAGCAAAATTGTATTTCACTATTTAGTGTTCTAACCTCTTGCTCTAGTGTATTTGTAGAAATTTTTATAGGCTATTCACCCCCCTCTAGCCATTTAGGACCTTTCAGCTGTGCTCATGTTTTATAAAAATGATTCAGGAATAATCCTTCTCGGGAGAAGGCGATGAAACACATACTCACACCTACAAGAGTTTGAACAGACCTATACATGCTTGCATATCGCTGGCATGTCGGACGAAACTTTAAGGTGGAAGTTGTTTCCGTTCTCTTTGACGGGAAGAGCTAAGCGATGATATAACAAAACCATAGGAAGTATGCAAAGAGATTGAGAAATGTTATGCTCTTTGTTTATCTTTCTTTCCCATCTCTAGAGTACTCAGCCTTCGATTTGAGGTTCTATCTTTTGAACAAAAGGAACAAGAATCTCTTTGCACATCATGGGCTCGTTTTAATGACCTCATCACCACTAGCCCTAACCTTGCCATTCAAGACCCTGCACTTCTCCCACATTTTTACATGGGTTTTAACAAGGATTCCATGAAATTTCCATGATATGGCCTCTAGAGGAGCTTTTCTTCATTTGTCTACTAGTAAGGTAAGGACTATCCTTGATAAAATTATTGGATGCATTCCCTACACTAACATTCGTGTTGAACTCCCCGAGGAAGAGAAGGAATCATCTCCCGAACAAGAAGAGGAAGTTTTGATAGCCAAATCACAACCAATCCAATCCCAAGATTTAACTATTAATCCCGAACCATCAATACCCCAAAATTGTCTAAGGGAAGAAGAAATTCTACCTTTGGAAATTCCTGTTGAAATTAAGGATGGTCTTTTTGATGCTGATTTTAGAAAAAGCTTAAACTTTCTGCTACATAAGAGACCTTCAAGTGAATATAATCAAATCCTCTTAAGAAGGGATCTCTTAAAAAGTGTCTTAAATCAAATTCCTTGGGGCTGATGTAACAACCCAAAAATCCACACACCAAAAATCACAACTACAAAATTTTTGTTTAAACCCTATGTGATGTTGAGTGACACATGTAGAAGCCAAACCCTAGTTTTGGATTAGATGTGACCCAACTAGGTTAAAATCATAAGCATAGTTTGGTTTTTTACCACATGTGTAATTAAATTCCTAAATAAACAAATCATGCATGCATCCTTAATTCCACTTGTGATTTGGATTCTTTTGCCTTATGTGATGTTCAACTAACTTACTTAATATTTACGATAAACCCTAAATAATGAATTATTTGTTGGAAGAATAAAACACCCCTATATAAAAACTTCAACTATTTTTGTATAACAAAAATAGCCAATAATCCCTTATATATGGGATGTATTTTGACCACCATTTGAAACACCTTGTGGGACCCACTACATAACTCGAAGCTCAAGTTTAAACTCTAACTAAATTTCAATCGAGCAAAAGAAATAAAAGAGAAAGGAAAGAAGAGGGAGGCAGCAGCTCAACCCAGCCTGCCTCGACCGGCCCAGCTAGCCCAGCCAAGCCTTGCTTGCCCTTTCACGCTCGTAGCCCACGAAGCCGGCCCAGCATCGCCTCCCGCACGCGCACAGCGGCTGATAAGCCAGACTCGCTCGTCAGCCATTACCCCGCCTGCTGCCGCTGCCAACCGGGCCCCCTCTGTCAGCCACCTAGCTACAGCGTCGTCGTCTTCCCCACGCTCTCTCCACCATGCGACCGAGCCCTGACCAGCGTGGCAGGCGCAGGCCAGGGGGTCACGCAAGAAGCATGACCCTGTTCCCCCTTGCGCCGCGCCTACGCTACCGCACGCGGGCCGTCGGATGCGCCGCACGCATCACCACCGCCCGATCGCCGTCCGCCATTGGAGCCCTTGGAGCTCAGCTATAAAAGCCAATGCCCGCTAGCCCTAACCCTCAGCCCATTCGCCGCCGCCGCTGGTGGCACAGCACCACACCGCGTCAAGCCAAGAGAGAGGGAGGAGGAAGAAGCAAGGAGGAGAAGGAAGCCGCTGCGGAAGCGGACCTCGCCGGAGCTAGGAGCGCCACCCCGATCGGCTACAGCGATGTAGCTGCTCGGCACGGCACTGCATCGCCTAATCACGGCCTCGCCTCACCACCACACCGCCATCCTACCACCACAAGCCCTACGGTGAGCCACGTCATTCGCCGCTCACCGCGCTAGCCGTACTCGCCATGAACGCCACCGTGTTCCCGCACCTAGGGGACACAGAGGCGGAGCATTCCCGCTCTTGGACACGCTGCACACGCACCGCACGCGCACAAGCCCAAGGCCTGGCCTCACCGACCCTAACAGCTCGAGAACACCGGCACGACCACCCTGCATGCCATGGCCGAGAGCACAACCATGGCGAGACCACCGTGTCTTCTACGTCACGGTAAAGGCGACGTTGACACCTCGACTGGCTCCGCCATGACGAGAGACACACCGCGCTCACCTTAGCCAAGGAAGAAGCCACCAGAGCCCTGCGTTGCCACACCACACCTCATCGGAGCGCCACCGCCTCCGCTTTGCCCCCACCACCGTGGCCGGAGCCACTGGGAGCACCAGGAGCTCCTTCAACACGCCTACCATGGCCATAGAAGCACCGTGGATCTCACACGCTCCTCCAACTGGGCTCTCGCTACCACTGCAGCCCTGTCCATGCACGCCAATGAACCCACGCCGCCGTTCACCGTGGCTGGAACCCTAGGAAGCCCCGGCCACCACCTTGACCCCACCACTACACTCGTCGAGGCTTGGCGACGCCTTTGCCTACTTAAATCGCGCACCAGTACCACCCGAGAGGCTCGCTGGTGACCACACCGCCGACGGGAGCCCTGTCGGGGAAGAGAAGGAAATTTTCCCCTCGCCGGCCACACGTCCGTGCACTTGGTGCACGTGAACCGAACCCTAGGAAGGAGTAAGTGGACCAAGTCCTTCATAGACCGGCTCTATGGTCTATGGACCAACGCAGGTAGGTTCACCATGAACCGCGCCTCACCTGTCAATCACCGTTTGACCCCGGACCCACCTGTCAGTGACCAACCGAGACGATGACGTCATGCTGACGTCAGCGGGACCCACCTGTCAGCCGTGGTTTAGCTCTGATGACGCCATGCTGACGTCATGCCGAAGATGAGACCATCTCAGCGATCTCTCCGACCTCCTCAGTGATCTCTCCGACCACCACAGCGATCTCTCCAACCACCTCAGTGATCACTCCGACCACCTCAGCGATCTCTCCGACCACCTCAGCGATCTCTTCGACCACCTCGGCGATCTCTCCGACCACCGCTGCGACCTTTACGACCACCTCGGTGACCTCTCCGACCACCACACTAGCTGATACACCACTCCAAGTCCCTACATGCCACGTAAACCAGTCACAGTGTGACACGTGTCAGCCATAAATTAATCAGCCTTTATTATTTTTAGAAATGGATTTAATCTTTGGAAATTCATAACTAATTCATATGAACTCAGAAAAATACAAGACCAGGACCAAAATTCATCTAAAATCGAGCTCTACGCAATGAACCTATGTTTGAGTGCATTTGGCTCTTTTGAATTTTCATTGCTTCTTTGTGCTATTCTATAGACGTCGCTAACGTGACTATAATGCGATTGATTGCAGACTCGGAGGAGAACCAGACGGACGAGGACCGAGAGTACCGTGAGGAGTATGGAGACGACTACATTGAAGGTGCCACATCCCACCCAACCTCATAGCACCTATTACGCATGGCTAATATAGAACCGCTATTGCTTTGCTTTATTGTTATATTCACTCTATGATAGAACTTGCATGGTGGTATGCTTTCTTGATGGCCTTTACCTTGATGCAACCTTACCCCTGCTCACCCTACTGTTAGGCTAGACACACGCTTGCTGCTATATTTCATTGCTTATTACTTCTACTACGCTTGAACTACATTGATGCATGGTGGAAACTGGTGTTATCTGAACTATGGGGAGAGTGATGCGTGTGTGACTTGGGTGCGTGGAGGGTGAGGGTTGTGTCGACCAAGTTGGAGTATACGATGAGCCTCGGGCAAGTCTTGCCGTGGGGTGCTACCTGGGCACCCCTGGAAATGGATACATGTGGTGGGTAAATGGTATATGAGGTGGTCCTGGGTGTGAACCTATGATAGGAGGAGCCCAGGGTGGAGGTGCTGTGGTGGTACGGTAAATGGAAACCCTGATGAAGACATTCTAGCTTGGTCATCCCTAAGGACTTACTAGTACTCAGATTCACCGGGAAACCTTACGTACCACTCGCCCTATATGGTGCGGGACGGCCGGACTACTTGGTAGGATATTGCCACTACTGCTAGGATGATAGCGGACAGTGCGAGGGAGGTACGGGGCACGGAGGATTTCCCCCACACCCTTCTGAGACTTCATGGACACCTTGTGGACCTGGCTCATGACTCACAGTTTTAGCCACCCCAGACTAGACTTGGGGTGTACCAGGGCTGGATGGTAGAGTGGCATTATCCTAGGCTAGCAAGCGGCCAGAATCAGCCCAGTTGACGACAGTCAGTGAGGAAGGTGGATCTTGTGGTTATGTAAAACCTCTGTAGAGTGTATGGTTGATCGATCGATACATATGCTGACTTGTCGGCTATGGACCTTTCCTGGGTTTCGCTTAAACTAGATAGTGAGAGGAGTCCTTCTCTTCTTCCCCTATGAGAGAGTGTCGGTCGTAGCCAGGTGCTACGGGCCATGAGACAGTGCCAAGAGGTAGTTGGCCTGTCGACTGAGCGATGGTATGGTGATGGTGTGGAGATGGTGGTGTTTTGATCCCAGGAACGAAACCTGGCTCTAGACAGAAATGGGTTGGAATGGGTGTGGGAATGCTGTTAAAACTTGACCAACTGTTATTATATACTTGACCAACAGAAATGGATAGAAATTTGGGTAATATGATCTACAACGGTCATAATACACTTCAACTCTGTGGATTTCCCTTCGCAGAAATCAGGTCGTTTCAGTTGGTATTAGAGCCATACTTCACCCTAGGATGAAAACCTCAGAAATGGACGATAGAATAGGGCGTGAACAGCCCTTCTTTTGGTTATATACCAACCCTGCATTTACTTTTATGCAAGGCTTATCTATTTATTGACCTGCTAACACCTGGTTCCTTAAAACATGCAGATGGCAACGAACGTCGAATGGCCGCCTCTAGGACCGCTACCTCTAGACCATGCCAAGCTTACCTTCGACCTACGTGAGCTCGAGGGTTTTGCACAGACCCTCTGCCGAGTTCTCATCACGTTAGGAGTCCCTAACGAGCTTGTCAAGGTCACCTGCATCGGGAAGTCAGCTCAGGAAGGAGGAATCGAAGGACCGGTTGTCACCTCAGTCGAGTTCCCAGCTAGCACTACCTTACCTTCAGTCCCAGCTTTCACCGAGTTGACTATAGAGGACACAGTTGAGGAGGGGCTGCGAGCTGTCTCACACAAGGCACTTCGCAGAGTAATGAGGGACCACTACGAGCACCTGAAGACGCTACAGTTCCGTCTACTTCCCCAGGCCCTCGACCTCAGCTGTAGCACCCGGTTTTAAAGACAAAACCAGATACACACTATATGTGAGCCCAGGAAGTCAAATCCCACATATAGCCACAAATAAAGGTAATATCAAGAGACAATACTTATTACATAACGTATTAGTAAAAAGGAAAATAACCTCAGAGTAGAGACAGCGGAAAGTTGACTCCGATCTTCTAGCGAAGACTCCAAATCCACAGGGACGACTGACTGGTTGACCACAAGCCTAACTCCAAACCAACAATCTGGTACCCATCCGGGATTTTTATCCGATGTATAGAAAAAAATAAAGCAAGCATAAGTACATGTCGTACTTAACAATTATATCATGGGGTTCATGAGGCTCAAAAGGGCTGACACTGGTTTAACTGCGATTAGCTTTAATAGGTCATCTTTTTAAGCAGGTGGGTGGCAAAGAATTTATCATTCCCATAAACACATGATCAGGTAAACATGAATAATGTATAGCATAAACAATTGATCATTAGCATCATCATTATCCATTAGTGATCATCTCTATTCCATAAGGGTCCAAGGCCGCTCGTGTCCGTGAGCACGGTACATTATAATAGTTTTATACTCTGCAGAGTTTGTACACGTTCACTGTGAGTTGTGATTTACCCTTTCACCCGAGGTAGCTATTCTCTTGACCCACTTCCAAGGAAGGTCGGCAGGGTTCACTATGAAGCCTTTCAAAGAATTCGTCTAACATGTTAGGGCCGCTAGGCGTGTGTGCCCATCTCTAGGAGTGGCAAGCGTGGGCATCACAAAGACGGTACACACTTCCTAGCAGAAAAAGAAACATACCTCTGCGCCTCAAAGGTAACCGCTAACAAGCTAGAAAAGATCCTCATACTTGAGCTAAAGCCCAGCCATATGGCCCTCACAATTTATCTTTGTAAGTCCCGGATGATCGCTACAGATAAGTCCTTAGGGAGAGGAATCAAGCATATAAACACTCCAAATTTCCCTGATTCCATGTTACTAAAAAGTCATGTTTTAATGTTTATTGCATATATCATTAGTCAAGTTACAAGATCATGGTTTTGATTAAGCACTAGCAAAAACTATCCCAATGCATTGTCCCAAAAGGTTTTCAAGGTACAAGATATCAAATATCTAGGATATCCTTATTGGCAAACAAGGTAGACACATGCAATATGAATTAAGTGTTTAAATGTGAATAGGTAACAAGGATAATCCCATGCTATACTTGCCTTACACACCGATCCTTCGGTAAGCTTTATTCTTTGATGTCCTTCCTCTTCTTCTGGATCACCACGTGTATCTCACCGACTAGACGTAATCATAGAACACCACACAAACATCCATACACATACATGCATAGCATACAATTGCATCTATATCAGAACAGTACACCAATCATAGAAAAATAAGTAAAAGAGATTGATATACGATTCTACGCATCATTACAAACACACAGTCGTGAGAAACACACTAATCGAAGCTACGATGAAGAAGATACATCTACCGAAAGATTTACTTAATACGTGGAAAAGAAACCATAGGCTTCGTTTATGTTAACTATATGAATTCATGTACAAAAGATATTTTATAAACAACATGGATTGAATTAAGTCAATCTTAGATTTAAATTATAAAACAAAAGTAAAACAAATCATATTTTATGTATAAAACCTAGTTGCATAATCTTTAATCAAGATATAATTTAAACCATGTTATTTCAAAAATATCAATATAGTAAACACTATTACTAATGCATAGATTTTATCGTTATGATTCTAACGCAACTTGAACGGACTTTTTCGGAGTTAGAATGAACAAGTTATGATTTAAACAAGTTTTACTTTGGTTAATTAATAGATTAAATCTACTCATGAATTTCAAGTGTTGAAAACATGCCTAACAGTAGTATAAACACGTAGATAACATAAATACGGTCCTAACGCAATTCGAACGGATCAAATCGGACTTAAAACGCAAAAGTTACGCATGAAATAAGGTTCAGTGGCATTCCTGTAAATATTTGAACTCAAATTTGAATTAAAACAATTAAAAATCTACATTTAAATGTATTTTGGACTGGGCATACTATTTCTGGAGACTACAGGGTCCTAACCGAATAAAAACAGGACTGATTTGAATTTATTTTGAACTACTACGGACTACGGGTTGATTCTACAAAAATAGGAGGGCTTTTCTGCAAAAGAGCGTGGCTGACTAGGGGTTTGACTCGTGGCTGCTGATTGTGCTGACGCATGGCGGCCGGGGATTGGTGCGGTGCACCAAGCGGCTTGGTGGACTGGCTGACTTGGCACGGTAGGCCGGGTCTACGGTCCGCGGTGGACCGATCACTTAACGAAGAGGTAAGATCTAATCGTGGCCCTTCATTGCGAAACCGACGTAGCGAGGGAGCACGGAGTACCCTCGGCGGTCACAAGCATAACTCCGGCGAGGGCACCATGGCGGCGCGCCGTCGGCGCTGCGATCACGGAGTTCTAGCGCGGTTTTTGAGGAACGGAGAGCACCAGGAGGCGGATAAGCTCACCGCGAGGCTTCTGGAGGTGGTTGCGGTGTCCTGGAGAGCTCCGAAGTGGGTCGACGACGGCGATGGCGACTGGAGAGAGAGAAAGGCGCATGGGTGAGGGGGAAATCTGGGCAAACCATGACAAAAACTGAGATACGGCGGTACCTACGGGCGCGGAGGAATACGGCGGATTTTCGGGTGGTTTCGACATCGATGATAGTGCTCGGGAAGGGGAAGTTTGCCGGCGGCGGTGAGATTGAGCTCGAGCGGATGGGAAAGGGAGAGGAAGGGGGTTCGGCTCGGGCTTTATAGGTGGCGGGTGTCGCGTAGAAGGAAGGAGAGCGCGCAGAGCTACGGAATCACGAGATTGGCACTTTCCTTGCAGGCGCGGTGATTCGGTGGCTTGCCGTCTTGGTGTGCGCCATTGACGGGCGGAGGAAGGAAAGAACGGGGAAGAAAGGAAAGGAAGAAGAAGGAAGGAGCGTGTCCAGCTGACAGGCGGGACCCGTGGGGCAACGAGAGAGAAACAGCTTGCAGGTGCTCATCATGCTTGGTAAGGCCTGAAGGCCAAAGCATGCAGCAGTGCAGCGAGCAGTAGGCAAAAGCGAGCAGGCCGATGCGGGATGGGCCAAAGCGGTGCGGGCGGCGTCTGGCGAAGCAGCCAGTGGGATGGGATGGGCAGGAGGAGGAAGAAAGGAAGGGAGGAGGTCACTAGGCCGAGCGCGGGGGAGGGGAAAAAGTGGGCGAAGGGGAGATGCGCTGTCTGGGTGGGCCGCCAAAGAAGATGGGCAGTGGAGCAGTTTAAGCTAAATAGTGAAAGAAAAGAAGATTTTCAAATAAAAATCATTTTCTATTTTTAGTTTTCAAATCCAAATTCAAAATACCAAATGCAAATTCAAATAGAGTTTTGAATATACTTTTCAATTCCAATAAAAGTGAGCAAATTTTAGTAAGTTTTCAAAAAATAATTTATACAACTTTTAAAATTCTTTTATTTCCTAATTTTCTTTTCTTTTCCTTTCTTTTATTTCAAAGCCATTTTTAATTTCACTTCAAGAGCATTTTAACCATTTTGACTTTTCAACTAAAACCACTCGACCAATAAAATTAAATGCAACAGCATGTATGCATCAAACATATTGCTACCTTATAATATATTTTAAACTAATGAAAAATTTTATTTTCCTATATTTCATGTGCACAAATTTCATAAATAAATCATTTTAACTCTACTTTAAAAGAGACAATTTTTAGGGTGTTACAATTCTACCCCCCTTAAAATGAATCTCGTCCTCGAGATTCGGAAGACGTCGACTAAGAGATGGGAATACTCTGTCCTTGGATTCTTCTTTACTTTCTCGTGCAGTTCCATCGTCTTGATAAAGAACCACTTTACTTGCATACCTGTTGCTCTTACTCCAAGTAATTTGCCTAACTAATTCCAAAACTTTGACAGGTGCCTTGAACAACTCTCTGGTAACCCTAATCAGTAGGCCATAATTCTCTTTCCTCATATGTTCACCTTTCAACAAGGCTTCCTTATCTTCTTGGTCCTAAAGATGATCTACAACCAATCTTCAAAACATCGATGATCTTGGTGAAGTTGCTCGAACTAGGAATACAACTCTTAATCCTTAGTGTCACTCGAACCTTCTTAGCACAATTCTTCGTTGCTAAGGGCATCGGCCATGACTTCGCTTCTCGAAGTGATAGCACTTTTCCAAGTCACAATTAATCTCATTCCAACGAGGTTATCACAAGCTCAAAGACTAACTTGGTGAAGGTATCCTATATATTCTTGTGATCCTCCTAGATATTACTTTTACTTTCAAGAAGATGGTACTTCCATGCATCGTAATGGATAACTCCAGATAACATGTTAGTTCAACTCATGCTTATAAGGACACATCCTACACCTTCACAAGATGCATTATTGTAGATACGAAGCTCTCGTCCCGATCTAACAAAGCTAATACTCAGGTTTTACTTTGACCTCTTGGACTCCTTCAAACACTTGACTGAAGTCTCTTGATCCAAACTAACTTAAAAGCTTCTCCGGTAGATTTATCAACATCTTACTGGTCTTGGATAAACCTTTCTTGGATTTCTAACCAAAACTCATTGAAACTCTGAGTTCTCTCTTACATCCTTGAGTACCACCATGCTTCCGCTGCGCACTCAGATTTCTACTGTGCAAACTCGAACGTATGATACTTCATCTTACCAATTCTTCAACTTGGCTACCCCCCTTAAGATGAGACAAACTAGGGGACACCAAAGTATAGCTTGCATCCTCTTGTGATTGCAGTCTACTATTGTTTGGAATTTTCCTCAGGGTTTTTGATCGTCCAAAATCAGAGATGTGAATCGATAAAGACAAGCTGCTTCGAAGACAGGATAGTAAAAATAGAAGAACAATAACCCAACTATTTATTTCATTAATCCTTATACCTTAAACCTATGAACTAAATGAAATTGCGGGAACACCCAACAAAATCATTGCAATCATTACAAAGATGCAAAACAAGCATAACATAATGACAAATCAATAAAGCACTTAAAAATGCACAACTCAATTATCGACTCAACTTGCGATACTATCGTTTTTATTACATAAAGGGGCATAAATTCCTAAATCTTAAAAATGGCATGATTACAGGGACATCTCTCGCATGGGAGTGACACGTCATCCACTACATCAATTTCATCATGGGCTTCCCTTGTATGTGTGTCACCATCGTTTGCTGGTGGTAGTCCTGTATTGACCTAACTCTGGCTACCTCCATGGCATAATTGTTGATTCTTCTATGGGCAAGATTTAACATAATGTCCTTCCTGCTGGCACTGATAACACTTTCTCTTAGCTGGATCTTTAGTGATGTCATACTCCACAGAATTGTTTCTTAGAGTATTGTTAGCTTGCTGACTCTGTAAGTTCATCTTTGTTTGACTAGACCGCTTTTTAGCTCGCTTGATCTTTCGGGGTTGAAACTCCATGTAGGTGATTGTCCACCCATCTATGCATACCTCATGTGGAAAGACTGGAGTAACCTTAGCTTGAGAAACTTCTAATTCTTTAGAGTCTGAGTTTAACTGACCAGGGATTGGAGTTGGATGTGACAATGTAATAGAACTCAAATGTTGATTTCTTCCTGATTCTGACTCTGGTGAGATCTCCTTTCTCTTCTTATCACATTGTCCTCAGGTACAGGCTGAATACCTTCATACTCAATTCTTTCTCCTGACGGTGCGGTTAGAAGTACTGAACGTTGGGCATACTTGATCACTCCTTTACAAGCAGATAGCCATCCTATTCCAAGAATGACATCAATGTCCACTAACTCTAATACAATAAGATTTGCTTCAAATTTTACTCCTTTGATGTTAAGACTAACTCTTGGGCATTTGTGGTTTGCCTTTATTTCTCCTTCTGGGGTCTTAACTATCACTGGTCTACTCATTGGAAGCATAGTTATCTTATGTTCCATTACATACGCATTAGAGATAAATGAATGTGAAGCTCTGGGGTCAAACAACACTGTGGCGGAAGCTGAGTCTACTGAAATGAAACCATACAAAACCTCCTTAGCTCCATGAATAGTCATCATATCCACATTATTCAATCTTCCTTGCTCATGTTTCTTCTGGACCTTCTGTTCTTGCTTCTGCTGTGGGTGATCCTGGCATCCATGTGCCATTCTTCCAATATCTTCATTGGAGTTCATATTCTTCCAAGCTTCTACTACTTGTCTCTTCACTGGTCCCTTTGGTATGTTGGTTTGACATTGTGGCAAGCGCTGTTGGAAGCTCCAAGGTTGAGTCATTCCTTCTGGTGCTTGTTGTTGCATAGCCACAAACTTCTCCTTGTCGAATACAGTCAAGGGCAACGTAGCTTGGTCCTCCTGATCTCTGATGTTGGCAGTTATCTCATTACATTCCATCTATATAGACAAAGATAGAGGATTAAGAATAGAGACAGTTTTCATAACAGACAGAGGCGGAAGTGAGCATAACTTTTCACAAATAACAAGGTTAGGGAGAAAGCAAGAACTAAGCAAAGATAAAAGCATGATAAGACGTCTAGTTCTAACTAGGCTTGCGTCCTACAGTCAGCATTGCTTTGATACCACTTTGTAGCACCCGGTTTTAAAGACAAAACCAGATACACACTATATGTGAGCCCAGGAAGTCAAATCCCACATATAGCCACAAATAAAGGTAATATCAAGAGACAATACTTATTACATAACGTATTAGTAAAAAGGAAAATAACCTCAGAGTAGAGACAGCGGAAAGTTGACTCCGATCTTCTAGCGAAGACTCCAAATCCACAGGGACGACTGACTGGTTGACCACAAGCCTAACTCCAAACCAACAATCTGGTACCCATCCGGGATTTTTATCCGATGTATAGAAAAAAAATAAAGCAAGCATAAGTACATGTCGTACTTAACAATTATATCATGGGGTTCATGAGGCTCAAAAGGGCTGACACTGGTTTAACTGCGATTAGCTTTAATAGGTCATCTTTTTAAGCAGGTGGGTGGCAAAGAATTTATCATTCCCATAAACACATGATCAGGTAAACATGAATAATGTATAGCATAAACAATTGATCATTAGCATCATCATTATCCATTAGTGATCATCTCTATTCCATAAGGGTCCAAGGCCGCTCGTGTCCGTGAGCACGACTGTTATAACAGTTTTATACTCTGCAGAGTTTGTACACGTTCACTGTGAGTTGTGATTTACCCTTTCGCCCGAGGTAGCTATTCTCTTGACCCACTTCCAAGGAAGGTCGGCAGGGTCACTATGAAGCCTTTCAAAGAATTCGTCTAACATGTTAGGGCCGCTAGGCGTATGTGGCCCATCTCTAGGAGTGGCAAGCGTGGGCATCACAGCACGGTACACACTTCCTAGCAGCAAAAGAAACATACCCTGCGCCTCAAAGGTAACCGCTAACAAGCTAGAAAAGATCCTCATACTGAGCTAAAGCCAGAGCCATATGGCCCTCACAGCTGTACTGTAAGTCCCGGATGATCGCTTACAGATAAGTCCTTAGGGAGAGGAATCTGAAGCATATAAACACTCCAGCCCCCTGATTCCATGTTACTAAAAAGTCATGTTTTAATGTTTATTGCATATATCATTAGTCAAGTTACAAGATCATGGTTTTGATTAAGCACTAGCAAAAACTATCCCAATGCATTGTCCCAAAAGGTTTTCAAGGTACAAGATATCAAATATCTAGGATATCCTTATTGGCAAACAAGGTAGACACATGCAATATGAATTAAGTGTTTAAATGTGAATAGGTAACAAGGATAATCCCATGCTATACTTGCCTTACACACCGATCCTTCGGTAAGCTTTATTCTTTGATGTCCTTCCTCTTCTTCTGGATCACCACGTGTATCTCACCGACTAGACGTAATCATAGAACACCACACAAACATCCATACTCATACATGCATAGCATACAATTGCATCTATATCAGAACAGTACATCAATCATAGAAAAATAAGTAAAAGAGATTGATATACGATTCTACGCATCATTACAAACACACAGTCGTGAGAAACACACTAATCGAAGCTACGATGAAGAAGATACATCTACCGAAAGATTTGCTTAATACGTGGAAAAGAAACTATAGGCTTCGTTTATGTTAACTATATGAATTCATGTACAAAAGATATTTTATAAACAACATGGATTGAATTAAGTCAATCTTAGATTTAAATTATAAAACAAAAGTAAAACAAATCATATTTTATGTATAAAACCTAGTTGCATAATCTTTAATCAAGATATAATTTAAACCATGTTATTTCAGAAATATCAATATAGTAAACACTATTACTAATGCATAGATTTTATCGTTATGATTCTAACGCAACTTGAACGGACTTTTTCGGAGTTAGAATGGACAAGTTATGATTTAAACAAGTTTTACTTTGGTTAATTAATAGATTAAATCTACTCATGAATTTCAAGTGTTGAAAACATGCCTAACAGTAGTATAAACACGTAGATAACGTAAATACGGTCCTAACGCAATTCGAACGGATCAAATCGGACTTAAAATGCAAAAGTTACGCATGAAATAAGGTTCAGTGGCATTCCTGTAAATATTTGAACTGAAATTTGAATTAAAACAATTAAAAATCTACATTTAAATGTATTTTCGACTGGGCATACTATTTCTGGAGACTACAGGGTCCTAACCGAATAAAAACAGGACTGATTTGAATTTATTTTGAACTACTACGGACTGCGGGTTGATTCTACAAAAATAGGAGGGCTTTTCTGCAAAAGAGCGCGGCTGACTGGGGGTTTGACTCGTGGCTGCTGACTGTGCTGACGCGTGGTGGCCGGGGATTGGTGCGGTGCACCAAGCGGCTTGGTGGACTGGCTGACTTGGCACGGTAGGCCGGGTCTACTGATCCATGTGGACCGTCACTTAACGAAGAGGTAAGATCTAATCGTGGCCCTTCATTGCAAAAACCGGCCAGGGAGCACGGAGTACCTTTGGCGGTCACAGCAAGAAACTCCGGCGAGGGCACCATGGCCGGCGGCGTCAGGCGCTTATGGATCTGGAGTTCTAGTGCGGTTTTTGAGGAACGGAGAGCACCAGGAGGCGGATAAGCTCACCGCGAGGCTTCTGGAGGTGGTTGCGGCGTCCTGGAGAGCTCCAAAGCGGGTCGACGACGGCGATGGCGACTGGAGAGAGAGAAAGGCGCGTGGGTGAGGGGGAAATCTGGGCAAACCGTGACAAAAACCGAGATACGGCGGTACCTACGGGCGCGGAGGAATACGGCAGATCTTCGGGTGGCTTCAACGTCGATGATAGTGCTTGGGAAGGGGAAGTTTGCCAGCGGCGGTGAGATTGAGCTCGAGCGGATGGGAAAGGGAGGGGAAGGGGGTCCGGCTCAGGCTTTATAGGTGGCGGGTGTCTCATAGAAGGAAGGAGAGCGCGCAGAGCTGTGGAATCACGAGATTGGGGCTTTCCTTGCAGGCGCGGTGATTCGGCGGCTTGCCGTCTTGGTGTGCGCCATTGACGGGCGGAGGAAGGAAAGAACGGGGAAGAAAGGAAAGGAAGAAGAAGGAAGGAGCGTGTCCGGCTGACAGGCGGGACCCATGGGGCAACGAGAGAGAAACAGCTTGCGGGTGCTCACTGCTAGGCGTGGCCAAGGACAAAGCGGGCATGTGCCAAAGCGAGGGCAGGCGGAAGCAGCCGACGCTGGATGGGCCAAAGCGGTCTTGAGCGTCAAGGCAAGCGAGCAGCGTGGGATGGGCAGCAAGGAGGAAGAAAGGAAGGAGGAGGTCACGGGCCGAAGCGTGGGAGGGGGAAAAGCGGGCGAAGGGGGAGATCTGTTGGGCCGGGGCACGCCCAAAGAAGGGGCAGTGGGAGCAAATGGGCTAAATAAAGAAAGAAAAGAAGATTTTCAAATAAAAATCCTTTTCTATTTTTAGTTTTCAAATCCAAATTCAAAATACCAAATGCAAATTCAAATAGAGTTTTGAATATACTTTTCAATTCCAATAAAAGTGAGCAAATTTTAGTAAGTTTTCAAAAATAATTTATACAACGTTTTAAATTCTTTTATTTCCTAATTTTCTTTTCTTTCCTTTCTTTTATTTCAAAGCCATTTTTAATTTCACTTCAAGAGCATTTTAACCATTTTGACTTTTCAACTAAAACCACTCGACCAATAAAATTAAATGCAATAGCATGTATGCATCAAACATATTGCTACCTTATAATGTATTTTAAACTAATGAAAAATTTTATTTTCCTATATTTCATGTGCACAAAATTCATAAATAAATCATTTTAACTCTACTTTAAAAGAGACAATTTTTAGGGTGTTACATCAGCCTTACCCCTAGTGAGCAGAGTTTTGCAGCCGGCAGAGTTATCTTTGCTGAGGAGGACAGATGCCTTCGCATCTTGGCTATCCACCTATTAGAGCGGGACAGGTACGTGACCCAGCTTAAGCAGAGGAGATATCATAACCGGGCCCTTCTATGGGAGTACCAGGAGCGAGACTCGTAGGGAGCACAAGAGCGAGCTAGTCTGCTTGAGACAATTGCTAAGCTACAGGACGAGCTCAACCATCATGAAGAAGTCCACAGAGCTGAGGTCGCTGACTTACAGGACCAAGCAACCGACCTAGGCAATAGGAACTGCTACCTCGACAGCAAGGTCTTGGAGTTGCAGAGAGAGTTGGACGACAAGAAGACCGAGCTCAACCATAGAGGAGACAGAGAGATGTCCAAGGGGATTGATGTGCTGAAAATCCAATCTCAGAACAAGACCATGACTCAGAAGCTAGAGGAGTTTAGGAAGAAGGCCGTTCGCAACCAAGGTCACCTGATCGAGGCACTCAGGTAGAACGAGTACCTATAGGACAAGTGTGAGAGGACTTGGCAGGCTTGGCAGAAGTCTGACAAGAAGCACCTTAGGGAGATGAAGGGTATGTGGGATCAGTTACCCAAGGAGATTCGTAGCAAGACGAAGCCTAGGATAGAGGAGTTTGAGTTAGCCCCAACTCGCCTCAACCTAGACGCCTGCCCTACCCTACCTAGAGCCAAGCCTACTGAGGAGCTCGCCGAGGCCTTGAAGTACGTGTCTCGACTTCACAAGTCTGATGAGGAGATCGAGATCGAGAACAGTCGTATCCCAGCTGTGGTGTACGAGTTAGAGTAGATGACCCTGCGTGGTCATGAGTCATGTCAGTGGCTTCCATAAGTTGTACCCCATGATGTACCCCTTATGAGATGTAATATGAGACACTATGCATAGTACAATTCTCGCGAGTCTTCAAGTGTAGCTACTAGAGATGATGCTATGTAATAAAACCCATGTAATGAATGTTTTGGATCTTATTGCATCTTATGGATCTTATTGCTTCTTTGTAATGAGTGTTAGATAGTATAAATGTTTTTCTTTAAATCATCAAAATCATGTAATCATACTGAATTATAAGCACTTATGGCACAAACACTAAAATTCCTATGAACCGGGTTGCTGATGCCGAACCGCCGATCTGCTCGCCTAATGAACCGTGGACGTGCGCCCACCCCCGAACCAGTTGAACCAAATGGGGGGCGTGGTGGCAACAACCGTGGCCGTGGCTGTGGCTGTGGCCATGGCCATGGACATGGAGGGATACCCTTCAACCTAGAGAATACCCCGCCCCTTATTGAGGAGAACATTCTGCCACCACCACCACCGAACTTGGCAGAAGTGATGGCGCAACAGACCCAACTTCTTGCAGCTCTTGTTGACGGAGCAAACCGTCGCTAGGGAGGTCAGCAGAATGACTTCCAAAGGAAGATGGAGGGATTTCTGAAGCTGAGGCCACCTACCTATGATGGCACCGACCCAGACCCGCTTGTAGCCGATGACTAGCTCAAGGAGATGGAAAAGAAGCTTGACCTCACCACCTTCACCAACGATGAGTGTGTTGGAGCTGCCACACACCAGCTCACAGGTGCAGCACGTGCCTGGTGGGATAGCTTCAGCGATTCCCATGAGGACCCTGCCAACATCTCATGGGATGAGTTCGCCGAAGCATTCACTGAGTATCACATTCCCAAGGGTATTATGGAGGCCAAAGCCAAGGAGTTCCACAACATCAAGATGGGAAAGGACAGGGTGACTGAGTACACTACTCGTTTCACCAACCTTCTATGCTATGCACCTTCCTATGTTGTGAACTCTGAGAAGGAGAAGCTGTACTATTACCGCAAGGGACTTAACCCGCACATCAAGCTGAAGTTTGGTGGTATTGAGAGTAGCACGCTGTGTGCTCTGGTGGATCGCTGCATCCAGATTGAGAAGGACCGTGCTGAAGCTGGAGAGGAGTATAGGGAGAGGAAGTGTAAGCCTAAGGAGTCCTTCCATGGCCATGATCGCAAGAGGTTCTGCAGAGATGCACCATCCAGGGAACGCTCATGCCACAACAGGGATGACAACCCTGGATCGAGTAGGGGTGGTGGAGGCTACACCACCAAATACTCCCGCCCTGCTTAGGATCATTACACCCAGGACCGTTATGCTCAGGACCGCAACACTCAGGACCGTTTCAACCATTCCCGCTCTATAAATGAACGCCCAGCATAGAACCGCTCCGCACCAAGCACTAGAAACTGGAAGGCACCCACGCCAACCCCTACAGGCGGTGCGCCTTTCACCTGCTTCGCTTGTGGCCAACCGGGTCACAAAGCCGCTGAGTGCCCTCAGAACTCAGCCGTTCAGAAGTCTCAGTTCAAGGGATCTGCTACTCGTGGATGTCTCAACCATCCGGACACCGAGGAAGCACAGGTGCCCCTGACGTTGTGTATGGTATGTTTTTAGTTAATGGCAATACTGCATCAGTTCTATTTGACTCTAGAGCAACTTGTTCTTACATATCATTCAAGTTTGCATGAGAGCATGACCTGCCTATAACCCCACGTGAAAAGCCTATCATCACCAGCTCACCTTTAGGAGACCTAAAGTGCACCCACATCTATAAGGGAGTGAGTCTTACCATTGAGGGTCTTATCTTTAAAGCCAGCCTAACCCTGTTACCTTCCACGAGCCTAGATGTCATCTTAGATATGGATTGGCTAACCATTCACCGATGTATCATATCATGTTCACCTAGATACGTCCAAGTGACCCACCCATCAGGCCAAGTTATTAGATGTGAACCCCAGTCTGGAAAGTCCACTTCTATCCTATGTGCCCTTAAAGCTAGTTCAGAATCACAAAAAGAGGAGAAGACAGTTCATGATGTGCCCGTGGTCAGAGACTATCCTAATGTATTCCCTGAAGAACTACCGGGTATGCCACCAGACCGTGATGTAGAGTTCATCATTGATCTTTTGCCGGGAATAGGACCCATTGCCAAGAGACCCTATTGCATGTCAGTTGATGAACTAGCCGAGCTCAAGAAATAGCTTGATGAGCCCATCTCAAAGGGGTATATCAGACCCAGTGCTTCACCCTAGGGATCCCCTATTCTATTTGTTAAGAAGGATGGCTCAATGAGAATGTGTATTGATTACCGGAACTTGAACGCAGTCACCATCAAGAACAAGTACCCTCTGCCAAGAATCGATGATCTGCTTGATCTGCTTCGAGGTGCCAAGTATTTCTCCAAGATTGATCTCAGATCTGGCTATCATCAGATGAAGATTTGAGAGAGTGACATCCCAAAGACAGCTTTCGTGACTAGGTATGGGTAGTTTGAGTTCACTGTGGTGTCCTTTAGACTCATGAATGCTCCTGCATACTTCATGAACATGATGAATAAGGTTTTCATGGATGAACTAGATAAGTTTGTGGTAGTATTCATTGATGGCATCCTTGTCTATTCACCCACCACTGAAGAATATGAACATCATCTGAGAACTGTGCTTGAGAAACTAGCCCAGCATCAGCTCTGCGCAAAGTTCAGCAAATGCGAATTCTGGCTACAGAAAGTTGCCTTCCTAGGCCATGTACTATCAGCTGAAGGTGTCGTAGTTGACCCAGCCAAGATTGAAGCTGTGAAAGAGTGGGATCAACCCCGTAATGTGATAGAAGTCAGAAGTTTCTTGGGATTGGCTGGATATTATCACCGATTCATCGAAAATTTCTCCAAGATAGCTCGTCCATTGACAAACCTTCTGAAGAAGACTAAGGAGTTTGAATGGATGCCCGAGTGCGAGCAAAGCTTCCAGGAATTGAAACAGAAGCTTACCACAACTCCTGTGCTAGCATTGCCTGATATCAGCAAAGATTTCATGGTATGCATCCTGTCAAGGACTTGGTTGTGTATTGATGCAAGGAGGAAGAGTGATAGCTTATGCTTCTCGACAATTAAAAGAACACGAGAACCGTTACCCCACTCATGATCTTGAGTTAGCAGCAGTTGTACATGCATTGAAGATCTAGAGGCACTACTTGATAGGCAACAAGTGTGATATCTATACCGATCACAAGAGCTTGAAGTACTTTTTCACTTAGGAAGATCTGAATATGAGACAACGCCGATGGCTAGAGTTGATCAAGGACTATGACCTAGAAATTCACTATCATCCGAGAAAAGCTAATAGAGTCGCAGATGCCCTCAGTCGCAAGAGCTACTATCACACCTTGATCATAGAATTCGTACCACCTAAACTCAATGAAGAGATTGATGATTTCCAACTTGAGATACTACCGCATGGCTTGTTGAATGAGCTCCGCATACAGTATGATCTCATAGATCGCATCCGTCAAGCTCAGAAAAATTGTGAAGAAATTGGGTATCTCCGTTCTCTGATGAAACTAGGCTACAAGACCAACCACCATGAAGATGAACAAGGAACCATCTGGTTCAAGGACAGAATCTATGTCCGTTTCGATCCAGCACTATGAGAGGAAATTATGTTAGAAGCCCATGATTCTAAGTATTGTATTCACCCGGGAGG
This sequence comes from Miscanthus lutarioriparius, assembly GCA_904845875.1. Classification (NCBI taxonomy): domain Eukaryota; kingdom Viridiplantae; phylum Streptophyta; class Magnoliopsida; order Poales; family Poaceae; genus Miscanthus; species Miscanthus lutarioriparius. The sequence continues at coordinate 25,949,505 of CAJGYO010000019.1, read as the reverse complement.
TTCAAAGATGTATCAAGACTTGAAGAAACACTTTTGGTGGAAAGGCATGAAGACAGACATTGCGGGACATGTGGCACGATGTGACACCTGTAATAGAGTCAAGGCTGAACATCAAAGGCCTGTAGGATTGTTAAAGCCTCTTGACGTTCCCAAGTGGAAATGGGAGAGCATATCCATGGATTTCATAGTCAGATTGCCCCGTTCACAGAAAGACAATGATTCCATTTGGGTGATTGTTGATCGTTTGACCAAGGTTGCCCACTTTGTACCAGTTAAGACCAAGATCGATGCTGAAAAGTTAGCAGATCTATATGTTGAGCATATCCTTAGACTGCATGGAGCTCCCTCTAGTATTGTATCTGATCGTGGTCCTCAGTTTATGTCCCGATTTTGGGAAGCTCTGCACAAGTCCATCGGAACCAAACTTTATTTCAGTATCGCTTATCACCCACAGACAGATGGATAGATTGAACAAGTAAATCAGATCTTAGAAGACATGCTTCGCGCTAGTGTACTGAATTATGGCTCTGATTGGGAGAAATGCCTACCCTATGCAGAGTTCTCTTACAACAACAGCTACCAAGCCAGTATCAAGATGTCGTCGTTTGAAGCTCTATATGGCAGACCTTGTAAGACACCTTTGATGTGGTCTCAACCGGGGGAAGGATCGTTCTTTGACTCCGCTAAGAGTCAAGATGCCGAAGGAGTTGCTCAAGTAAAGGAGAATTTGAGAATTGCTCAAAGTTGATACAAGAGCTATGCTGACAAAAGAAGAAGAGAACTTGAGTTCAATGTGGGAGATTTTGTCTATCTCAAGGTATCCCCGCTACGTGGAACTATCAGATTCCATGTGAAAGGAAAGCTTGCCCCTAGATTTGTTGGCCCATACAAGATTTGCAAGAGGATTGGAAAGCTCGCCTACAAACTTGAGCTACCTGAGGAATTGGCGGGTGTACATCCCGTGTTTCATGTATCTCATCTACGCAAGTGTTTGAGAGTTTCCAATGAAGTGATCCCGACTGATACACTCGACATTCAGAACACTCTCAAGTATAAAGAGCATCCTATCAGAATTCTGGGTAGAGATACCAAAGAAACCCGAAGAAAAACTATTCCTATGTGCAAGGTCCAATGGAGCAATCACACTGAGAGAGAAGCAACATGGGAGAAAGAGTCTGACCTCCGGCTACAATATCCTTATCTCTTCGAAGGGTACGTTCCGCTTTAATCTCGGGGATGAGATTATGTTAAGGGGGTAGGACTGTAACAACCCAAAAATCCACACACCAAAAATCACAACTACAAAATTTTTGTTCAAACCCTATGTGATGTTGAGTGACACATGTAGAAGCCAAACCCTAGTTTTGGATTAGATGTGACCCAACTAGGTTAAAATCATAAGCATAGTTTAGTTTTATGTCACATGTGTAATTAAATTCCTAAATAAACAAATCATGCATGCATCCTTAATTCCACTTGTGATTTGGATTCTTTTGCCTTATGTGATGTTTAACTAACTTACTTAATATTTATGATAAACCCTAAATAATGAATTATTTACTGGACGAATAAAACACCCCGATATAAAAACTTTAACTATTTTTGTATAACAAAAATAGCCAATAATCCCTAATATATGGGATGTATTTTGACCTCCATTTGAAACACCTTGTGGGACCCACTACATAACTCGAAGCTCAAGTTTAAACTCTAACTAAATTTGAATCGTGCAAAAGAAATAAAAGAGAAAGGAAAGAAGAGGGAGGCAGCAGCTCAGCCCAGCCTACCTCGACCGGCCCAGCTAGTCCAGCCAAGCCTCGCCTGCCCTTTCACGCGTGTAGCCCACGAAGCCGGCCCAGCGTCGCCGACCGCACGCGCACAGCCACTGACAAGCCAGACCCGCTCGTCAGCCATCATGCGCCGCTCACGCCCGTGGGCCCTTTTACCCCGCCTGCTGTCGTAGCCAACCGGGCCCCCTCTGTCAGCCACCCAGCTACAGCATCGTTGTCTTCCGCACGCTCTCTCCACCACGTGACCGAGCCCCGACCAGCGTGGCAGGCATGGGCCAGGGGGTCACGTAAGAAGTATGACCCTGTTCCCCCTTGTGCCGTGCCTACGCTACCGCACGTGGGCCATCTGATGCGCCGCACGCATCACCACCGCCCGATTGCCATCCGCCATTGGAGCCCTTGGAGCTCGGCTATGAAAGCCAATGCCCGTGAGCCCTAACCCTCAGCCCGTTCGCCGCCACCGCTGGTGGCATAGCACCACACCGCGTCAAGCCGAGCGAGAGGGAGGAGGAAGAAGCAAGGAGGAGAAGGAAGCCGCTGCGGAACCGGACCTCGCCGGAGCCAGGAGCACCGCCCCGATCGGCTACAGCGACGTAGCTGCTCAGCACGGCACTACATCACCTCATCATAGCCTCGCCTCGCCACCGCACCGCCATCGTACCGCCACGAGCCCTATGGTGAGCCACGTCGTTCGCCGCTCACTGCGCTAGCCGTACTCGCCATGAACGCCACCGTGTTCCCACACCTAGGGGACGCAGAGGTAGAGCATTCCCGCTCTTGGACATGCTGCACACGCACTGCACGCGCACAAGCCCAAGGCCTGGCCTCACCGACCCCTAGCGGCTAGGGAACACCGACACGACCACCCTGCACGCCAGGGCTGAGAGCACAACCATGGCAAGACCACCGCATCTTCTATGTCGTGGTAAAGGCTACGTTGACACCTCGACTGGCTCCACCATGACAAGAGGCACACCGCGCTCACCTTAGCCGAGGAAGAAGCCACCGGAGCCCTGCGTTGCCGCACCGCACCTCGTCGGAACGCCACCGCCTTCGCTTTGCCCCCACCACCATGGTCAGAGCCACTGGGAGCACCAGGAGCTCCTTCAACACACCTACCATGGCCGTAGTAGCACCATGGAGCTCACACGCTCCTCCAACTGGGTTGTCGCTACCACTGCAGCCCTGTCCATGCACGCCGACGAACCCACGCCGTCGTTCACCGTGGCCAAAACCCTAGGAAGCCCCGACCGCCACCTTGACCCCACCACTACACTCGACGAGGCTTGGCGACGCCTTTGCCTACTTAAATCGTGCACCAGTACCGCCCGAGAGGCTCGCCGGTGACCTCACCGCCGGTGGGAGCCCCGTCGTGGAAGAGAAGGAAATTTTCCCCTCGCCGGCCACACGTCCGTGCACTTAGTGCATGTGAACCGAACCCTAGGAAGGAGTAAGTGGACCAAGTCCTTCATAGACCGGCTCTACGGTCTATGGACTAACGCAGACGGGTTCACCATGAACCGCGCCTCACCTGTCAGTCACCGTTTGACCTCGGACCCACCTGTTAGTGAACAACAAAGACGATGACGTCATGTTGACGTCATCGGGACCCACCTGTCTGCCGCGGTTTAGCTCTGATGACGCGCATGCTGACGTCATGCCGAAGATGAGACCACCTCAGCGATCTCTTCGACCACCTTAGCGATCTCTCCAACCACCTCAGCAAACACTCCGACCACCTCAGCGATCTTTCCGACCACCTCGGCGATCTCTCCGACCACCTCGGCAATCTCTCCGACCACCGCTGCGACCTTTCCGACCACCTCGGCGACCTCTCCGACCACCACACCAGCCGATACACCACTCCAAGTCCCTACATGCCATGTAAACCAGTCACAGTGTGACACAGGACCAAAATTCATAACTAATTCATATGAACTCAGAAAAATACAAGACCAGGACCAAAATTCATCTAAAATCGAGCTCTACGCAATGAACCCATGTTTGAGTGCATTTGGCTCTTTTGAATTTTTATTGCTTCTTTGTGCTATTCTATAGACGTCGCTAACGCGACTATAATGCGATCAATTGCAGACTCGGAGGAGAACCAGACGGACGAGGACCGAGAGTACCATGAGGAGTACGGAGACGACTACACTGAAGGTGCCACATCCCACCCAACCTCGTAGCACCTATTACACATGGCTAATATAGAACCGCTATTGCTTTACTTTATTGTTATATTCACTCTATGATAGAACTTGCATGGTGGTATGCTTTCTTGATGGCCTTTACCTTGACGCAACCTTACCCCTACTCACCCCGCTGTTAGGCTAGACACACGCTTGCTGCTATATTTCATTGCTTATTACTTCTACTATGCTTGAACTACATTGATGCGTGGTGGAAACTGGTGTTATCTGAACTATGGGGAGAGTGCTGCGTGTGTGACTTGGGTGCGTGGAGGGTGAGCATTGTGTCGACCAAGTTGGAGTATATGATGAGCCTGGGGCAAGTCTTGCCGTGGGGTGCCACCTGGGCACCCCTAGAAATGGATACCTGTGGTGGGTAAATGGTATATGAGGTGGCCCTGGGTGTGAACCTGTGATGGGAGGAGCTCAGGGTGGAGGTGCTGTGGTGGTACGGTAAATGGAAACCATGATGAAGACATTCTGGCTTCGTCATCCCTAAGGACTTACTAGTACTCAGATTCACCGGGAAGCCTTACGTACCACTCGCCCTATATGGTGTGGGACGGCCGGACTACTTGGTAGGATATTGCCACTACTGCTAGGATGATAGCGGATAGTGCGAGGGAGGTACGGGGCACGGAAGATTTCCCCCACACCCTTCCGAGACTTCATGGACACCTTGTGGACCTAGCTCATGACTCACAGTTTCAGCCACCCTAGACTATACTTGGGGTGTACCAGGGCTGGATGGTAGAGTGGCATTATCCTAGGCTAGCAAGCGGCCAGAATCAGCCCAGTTGACGACAGTCAGTGAGGAAGGCGGATCTTGTGGTTATGTAAAACCTCTGCAGAGCGTATGGTTGATCGATCGATACATATGCTGACTTGTTGGCTATGGACCTTTCCTGGGTTTCGCTTAAACTAGATAGTAAGAGGAGTCCTTCTCTTCTTCCCCTGTGAGAGAGTGTCAGTCGTAGCCAGGGGCTACGGGCCATGAGACAGTGCCAAGAGGTAGTTGGCCTGTTGACTGAGCGATGGTATGGTGATGGTGTGGAGATGGTGGTGTATTGATCCCAGGATCGAAACCTGGCTCTAGACAGAAATGGGGTGGAATGGGTGTGGGAATGGTGTTAAAACTTGACCAACTGTTATTATATACTTGATATGCTAATACATAGGAAACCCCAGCCTTATAGGTTCCTTTCGATTATATCCAACTTGCATCCAATTTCCACAAAGCAATGCTCATAGGGTGGGAGTGGCCAGTACAAATCGTACTGATAAATTTTGGCACACAGGTTCTGCTGAGGAGTATAGCTCTGAGGAGTTTGATGGTTGAGGGGTTTGTTCCTACGCTCGAGTTTGGTGATCTTATCTTCAAGTTGTTCTGAATAAATGCTACTTTTGATTGCGCCAATGCGGCGATGTAATAATTTATGTAATTCCGCACTATTTATACTCTGATATTATCGTTGTATGGATGTGGTATTCGACTGGAATTTGGGTAATATGATCTACAACGGTCATAATACACTTCGACTCTGTGGATTTCCCTTCGCGGAAATCAGGTCGTTTCAGTTGGTATCAGAGCCATACTTGACCCTAGGATGAAAACCTCAGAAATGGACGATAGAATAGGGCGTGAACAGCCCTTCGTTCGGTTATATACCAACCCTGCATTTACTTTTATGCAAGGCTTATCTATTTATTGACCTGCTAACACCTGGTTCCTTAAAACATCCAGATGGCAATGAACGTCGAATGGCCGCCTCTAGGACCGCTACCTCTGGACCACGCCAAGCTTACCTTCGACCTACGTGAGCTCGAGGGTTTTGCACAGACCCTCTACCGAGTTCTCGTCACGTTAGGAGTCCCTAACGAGCTTGTCAAGGTCACCTGCACCGGGAAGTCAGCTCAGGAAGGAGGAATCGAAGGACCGGTTGTCACCTCAGTCGAGTTCCCAGCTAGCACTACCTTACCTTCAGTCCCAGTTTTCACCGAGTTGACTATAGAGGACACAGTTGAGGAGGGACTGCGAGCTGTCTCACACAAGGCACTTCGTAGAGTAATGAGGGACCACTACGAGCACCTAAAGACGATAGAGTTCCGTCTACTTCCCTAGGCCCTCGACCTCAGCCTTACCCCTAGTGAGCAGAGTTTTGCAGCCGGCAGAGTTATCTTTGCTGAGGAGGACAGATGCCTTCGCGTCTTGGCTATCCACCTACTAGAGCAGGACAGGTATGTGACCCAGCTTAAGCAGAGGAGACATCAGAACCGGGCCCTTCTGTGGGAGTACAGGAGCGAGACTCGTAGGGCGCACAAGAGCGAGCTACTCTGCTTGAGACAATTGCTAAGCTACAGGACGAGCTCAGCCATCATGAAGAAGTCCATAGAGCCAAGGTCGCTGACTTACAGGACAAAGCAGCCGACCTAGGCAACAGGAACTGCTACCTCGACAGCAAGGTCTTGGAGTTGTAGAGAGAGTTGGACGACAAGAAGACCGAGCTCAACCGTAGAGGAGACAGAGAGATGTCCAAGGGGATTGATGTGCTGAAAATCCAATCTCAGAACAAGACCATGACTCAGAAGCTAGAGGAGTTCAGGAAGAAGGCCGTTCGCAACCAAGGTCACCTGATCGAGGCACTCAGGTAGAACGAGTACCTATAGGACAAGTGTGAGAGGACTTGGCAGGCTTGGCAGAAGTCTGACAAGAAGCGCCTCAGGGAGATAAAGGGTATGTGGGATCAGTTACCCAAGGAGATTCGTAGCAAGACGAAGCCTAAGATAGAGGAGTTTGAGTTAGCCCCAACTTGCCTCAACCTAGACGCCTGCCCTACCCTACCTAGAGCCAAGCCTACTGAGGAGCTCGTCGAGGCCTTGAAGTACGTGTCTCGACTTCACAAGTCTGACGAGGAGATCGAGATCGAGAACAGTCGTATCCCAGCTGTGGTGTACGAGTTAGAGTAGATGACCCTGCATGGTCACGAGTCATGTCAGTGGCTTCCATAAGTTGTACCCCATGATGTACCCCTTATGAGATGTAATATGAGACACTATGCGTAGTACGATTCTCGTGAGTCTTCAAGTGTAGCTACTGGAGATGATGCTATGTAATAAAACCCTTGTAATGAATGTTTTGGATCTTATTGCATCTTATGGATCTTATTGCTTCTTTGTAATGAGTGTTGGATAGTATAAATATTTTTCTTTAAATCATCAAAATCATGTAATCATACTGAATTATAGGCACTTATGGCACAAACACTAAAATTCCTATGATCCGGGTTGCTGATGCCGAACCGCTGATCTGCTCGCCTAATGAACCGTGGACGTGCGCCCACCCCCAAACCAGTCGAACCAAATGGGGGCGTGGTGGCAACAACCATGGCCATGGCTGTGGCCGTGTCCATGGATGTGGAGGGATACCCTTCAACCTAGAGAATACCCCGCCCCTTGTTGAGGAGAACATTCTGCCACCACCACCACCGAACCTGGCAGAAGTGATGGCGCAACAGACCCAACTTCTTGCAGCTCTTGTTGATGGAGCAAACCGTCGCCAGGGAGGTCAGCAGAATGACTTCCAAAGGAAGCTGGAGGGATTTCTGAAGCTGAGGCCACCTACCTATGATGGCACCGACCCTGACCCGCTTGTAGCCGATGACTGGATCAAGGAGGTGGAAAAGAAGCTTGACCTCACCACCTTCTCCAACGATGAGTGTGTTGGAGCTGCCACACACAAGCTCACAGGTGCAGAACGCGCCTAGTGGGACAGCTTCAGCGATTCCCATGAGGACCCTGCCAACATCTCGTGGGATGAGTTCACCAAAGCATTCACTGAGTATCACATTCCCAAGGATATTATGGAGGCCAAAGCCGAGGAGTTCCACAACATCAAGATGGGAAAGGATAGGGTGACTGAGTACACTACTCGTTTCACCAACCTTCTACGCTATGCACCTTCCTATGTTGTGAACTCTGAGAAGGAGAAGCTATACTATTACCGCAAGGGACTTAACCCGCACATCAAGCTAAAGTTTGGAGGTATTGAGAGTAGCACGCTGCGTGCTCTGGTGGATCGCTGCATCCAGATTGAGAAGGACCGTGCTGAAGCTGGAGAGGAGTACAAGGAGAGGAAGCGTAAGCCTGAGGAGTCCTTCCGTGGCCGTGATCGCAAGAGGTTTCGCAGAGATGCACCATCCAGGGAACGCTCATGCCACAACAGGGATGACAACCCTGGATCGAGTAGGGGTGATGGAGGCTACACCACCAAATACTCCCGCCCTACTTAGGATCATTACACCTGGGACCGTTATGCTCAGGACCACAACACTCAGGATCGTTTCAACCATTCCCGCTCTGTAAATGAATGCCCAGCACAGAACCGCTCTGCACCAAGCACTGGAAACTGGAAGGCAGCCACGCCAACCCCTATAGGAGGTGTGCCTTTCACCTGCTTCGCTTGTGGCCAACCAGGTCACAAAGCCGCTGAGTGCCCTCAGAACTCAGCCGCTCAGAAGTCTTAGTTCAAGGGGTCTGCTACTCGTGGATGTCTCAACCATCCGAACACCGAGGAAGCACAGGCTGCCCCTGACGTTGTGTACGGTATGTTTTTTGTTAATGGCAATACTGCATCAGTTCTATTTGACTCTAGAGCAACTTGTTCTTACATATCATTCAAGTTTGCACGAGAGCATGACCTGCCTATAACCCCACATGAAAAGCCTATCATCACCATCTCACCTTTAGGAGACCTAAAGTGCACCCACATCTGTAAGGGACTGAGTCTTACCATTGAGGGTCTTATCTTTAAAGCCGGCATAACCCTGTTACCTTCCACGAGCCTAGATGTCATCTTAGGTATGGATTGGCTAACCATTCACCGAGGTATCATATCATGTTCACCTAGATACGTCCAAGTGACCCACCCATCAGGCCAAGTTATTAGATGTGAACCCCAGTCCGGAAAGTCCACTTCTATCCTATGTGCCCTTAAAGCTAGTTCAGAATCACAAAAAGAGGAAAAGATAGTTCATGATGTGCCCGTGGTCAGAGACTATCCTAATGTATTCCCTGAAGAACTACCGGGTATGCCACTAGACCGTGATGTAGAGTTCATCATTGATCTTTTGCTAGAAACAGGACCCATTGCCAAGAGGCCCTATTGCATGTCAATTGACAAACTAGCCGAGCTCAAGAAATAGCTTGATGAGCCCATCTCAAAAGGGTATATCAGACCCTGTGCTTCACCCTGGGGATCCCCTATTCTGTTTGTTAAGAAGGATGGCTCAATGAGAATGTGTATTGATTACTGGAACTTGAACGCAGTCACCATCAAGAACAAGTACCCTCTGCCAAGAATCGATGATCTGCTTGATCAGCTTTGAGGTGCCAAGTATTTCTCCAAGATTGATCTCAGATCTGGCTATCATCAGATGAAGATTTGAGAGAGTGACATCCCGAAGACAGCTTTTGTGACTAGGTATGGGTAGTTTGAGTTCACTGTGGTGTCCTTTGGACTCACGAATGCTCCCGCATACTTCATGAACATGATGAATAAGGTTTTCATGGATGAACTAGATAAGTTCGTGGTAGTATTCATTGATGACATCCTTGTCTATTCACCCACCACTGAAGAACATGAACATCATCTGAGAACTGTGCTTGAGAAACTAGCCCAGCATCAGCTCTATGCAAAGTTCAGCAAATGCGAATTCTGGCTACAGAAAGTCGCCGATTCATCGAAAATTTCTCCAAGATAGCCCGAGTGCGAGCAAAGCTTCCAGGAATTGAAACAGAAGCTTACCACAACTCCTGTGCTAGCATTGCCTGATATTAGCAAAGATTTCATGGTATGCATCCCGTCAAGGACTTGGTTGTGTATTGATGCAAGGAGGAAGAGTGATAGCTTATGCTTCTCGACAGTTAAAAGAACACGAGAACCGTTACCCCACTCATGATCTTGAGTTAGCAGCAGTTGTACATGCATTGAAGATCTAGAGGCACTACTTGATAGGCAACAAGTGTGATATCTATACCGATCACAAGAGCTTGAAGTACTTTTTCACTCAGGAAGATCTGAATATGAGACAACGCCGATGGCTAGAGTTGATCAAGGACTATGACCTAGAAATTCACTATCGTCCGGGAAAAGCTAATAGAGTCGCAGATGCCCTCAGTCGCAAGAGCTACTGTCACACCTTGATCATAGAATCTGTACCACCTAAACTCAAGGAAGAGATTGATGATTTCCAACCTGAGATACTACCGCATGGCTTGTTGAATGAGCTCCGCATACAGTATGATCTCACAGATCGTATCCGTCAAGCTCAGAAAAATTATGAAGAAATTGGGTATCTCCGTGCTCTGATGAAACTAGGCTACAAGACCAACCACCATGAAGATGAACAAGGAACCATCTGGTTCAAGGATAGAATCTATGTCCCTTCTGATCCAGCACTACGAGAGGAAATTCTGTCAGAAGCCCATGATTCTAAGTATTGTATTCACCCGGGAGGTTCAAAGATGTATCAAGACTTGAAGAAACACTTTTGGTGGAAAGGCATGAAGACAGACATTGCGGGACATGTGGCATGATGTGACACCTGTAATAGAGTCAAGGCTGAACATCAAAGGCCTACAGGATTGTTAAAGCCTCTTGACGTTCCCGAGTGGAAATGGGAGAGCATATCCATGGATTTCATAGTCGGATTGCCCCGTTCACAGAAAGGCAATGATTCCATTTGGGTGATTGTTGATCGTTTGACCAAGGTTGCCCACTTTGTACCAGTTAAGACCAAGACCGCTGCCGAAAAGTTAGCAGATCTATATGTTGAGCATATCCTTAGACTGCAAGGAGCTCCCTCTAGTATTGTATCTGATCATGGTCCTCGGTTTATGTCCCGATTTTGGGAAGCTCTGCACAAGTCCATTGGAACCAAACTTGATTTCAGTATCGCTTATCACCCATAGACAGATGGACAGATTGAATGAGTAAATCAGATCTTAGAAGACATGCTTCGCGCTAGTGTACTGAATTATGGCTCTGATTGGGAGAAATGCCTACCCTATGCAGAGTTCTCTTACAACAACAGCTACCAAGCTAGTATCAAGATGTCGCCGTTTGAAGCTCTGTATGGCAGACCTTGTAAGACACCTTTGATGTGGTCTCAACTGGGGGAAAGATCGTTCTTTGACTCCGCTAAGATTCAAGATGCCGAAGGAGTTGCTCAAGTAAAGGAGAATTTGAGAATTGCTCAAAGTCGATACAAGAGCTATGCTGACAAAAGAAGAAGAGAACTTGAGTTCAATGTGGGAGATTTTGTCTATCTCAAGGTATCCCCGCTACGTGGAACTATCAGATTCCATGTGAAAGGAAAGCTTGCCCCTAGATTTGTTGGCCCATACAAGATTTACAAGAGGATTGGAAAGCTCGCCTACAAACTTGAGCTACCTGAGGAATTGGCGGGTGTACATCCCGTGTTTCATGTATCTCATCTATGCAAGTGTTTGAGAGTTCCCGATGAAGTGATCCCGACTGATACACTCGACATTCAGAACACTCTCAAGTATAAAGAGCATCCTATCAGAATTCTAGGTAGAGATACCAAAGAAACCCAAAGCAAAACTATTTCTATGTGCAAGGTCCAATGGAGCAATCACACTGAGAGAGAAGCAACATGGGAGAAAGAGTCTGACCTCCGGCTACAATATCCTTATCTCTTCGAAGGGTACGTTCCGCTTTAATCTCAGGGATGAGATTCTGTTAAGGGGGTAGGACTGTAACAACCCAAAAATCCACACACCAAAAATCACAACTACAAAATTTTTGTTTAAACCCTATGTGATGTTGAGTGACACATGTAGAAGCCAAACCCTAGTTTTAGATTAGATGTGACCCAACTAGGTTAAAATCATAAGCATAGTTTGGTTTTATGCCACATGTGTAATTAAATTCCTAAATAAACAAACCATGCATGCATCCTTAATTCTACTTGTGATTTGGATTCTTTTGCCTTATGTGATGTTTAACTAACTTACTTAATATTTATGATAAAAACTAAATAATGAATTATTTGCTGGAAGAATAAAACACCCCGATATAAAAACTTTAACTATTTTTGTATAACAAAAATAGCCAATAATCCCTAATATATGGGATGTATTTTGACCACCATTTGAAACACCTTGTGGGACCCACTACATAACTCGAAGCTCAAGTTTAAACTCTAACTAAATTTGAATCGAGCAAAAGAAATAAAAGAGAAAGGAAAGAAGAGGGAGGCAGCAGCTCAGCCCAGCCTGCCTCGACTGGCCCAGCTAGCCCAGCCAAGCCTCGCCTACCCTTTCACGCGCGTAGCCGACAAAGCTGGCCCAGCGTCGCCGCCCACACGCGCACAGCCGCTGACAAGCCAGACCCGCTTGTTAGCCATCACGCGCCACTCACACCCGCGCGCCCTTTTACCCCGCCTGCTGCCGCAGCCAACCGGGCCCCCTCTGTCAGCCGCCCAGCTACAGCGTCATCGTCTTCTGCACGCTCTCTCCACCACGTGACCGAGCCCCGACCAGCGTGGCAGGCGCGGGCCAGGGGGTCACGCAAGAAGTATGACCTTGTTCCGCCTTGCGCCGCGCCTACGCTACCGCACGCGGGCCATCGGATGCGCCGCATGCATCACCACCGCCCGATCGCCGTCCGCCATTGGAGCCCTTGGAGCTCGGCTATAAAAGCCAATGCCCGTGAGCCCTAACCCTCATCCCATTCGCCGCCACCGCTGGTGGCACAGCACCACACCGCGTCAAGCTGAGAGAGAGGGAGGAGGAAGAAGCAAGGAGGAGAAGGAAGCCGCTGCGGAACCGGACCTCGCCGGAGCCAGGAGCGCCGCCTCGATCGGCTACAGCGATGTAGCTGCTCGGCACGGCACTGCATCACCTCATCATAGCCTCGCCTCGCCACTGCACCGCCATCCTACCACCACGAGCCCTATGGTGAGCCACGTTGTTCGCCGCTCACCGCGCTAGCCGTACTCGCCATGAACGCCACCGCGTTCCCGCACCTAGGGGATGCAGAGGCAGAGCATTCCCGCTCTTGGACACGCTGCGCACGCATCGCACGCGCACAAGCCCAAGGCCTGGCCCCACCAACCACTAGCGGCTCGGGAACACTGGCACGACCACCCTGCACGCCATGGCCGTGAGCACAACCATGGCAAGACCACCGTGTCTTCTACGTCGCGGTAAAGGCGACGTTGACACCTCGACTGGCTCTGCCATGACGAGAGGCACACCGCGCTCACCTTAGCCGAGGAAGAAGCCACCGGAGCCCTGCGTTGCCGCACTGCACCTCGTCGGAACGCCACCGCCTCTGCTTTGCCCCCACCACCGTGGTCGGAGCCACTGGGAGCACCAGGATCTCCTTCAACATGCCTACCATGGCTATAGAAGCACCGTGGAGCTCACACGCTCCTCCAACTGGGCTGTCGCTACCACTGCAGCCCTGTCCATGCACGCCGATGAACCCACGCCGTCGTTCACCATGGCCAAAACCCTAGGAAGCCCCGACCGCCACCTTGACCCCACCACTGCACACGCCGAGGCTTAGCGATGCCTTTGCCTACTTAAATCGTCCACCAGTACCGCCCGAGAGGCTCGCCGGTGACCTCACCACTGGCGGGAGCCCCGTCGGGGAAGAGAAGGAAATTTTCCCCTCGCCGGCCACACGTCCGTGCACTTGGTGCACGTGAACCGAACCCTAGGAAGGAGTAAGTGGACCAAGTCCTTCATAGACCGGCTCTACGGTCTATGGACCAACGCAGGCAGGTTCACCATGAACCGCGCCTCACCTGTCAGTCACCGTTTGACCTCTAACCCACCTATCAATGAACAACCGAGACGATGCCGTCATGCTGACGTCAGCGGGACCCACCTGTCAGCCACGGTTTAGCTCTGACGACGCCATGCTGACATCATGCTGAAGATGAGACCACCTCATCGATCTCTTTGACCACCTTAGCGATCTCTCCGACCACCTCAGCGATCACTCCGACCACCTCAGCGATCTTTCCGACCACCTCAGCGATCTCTCCGACCACCTCGGCAATCTCTCCGACCACCGCTGCGACCTTTCCGACCACCTCGGCGACCTCTCCGACCACCACACCAGCTGATACACCACTCCAAGTCCCTACATGCCACGTAAACCAGTCACAGGGTGACACGTGTCAGCCCTGAATTAATCAGCCTTTATTATTTTTAGAAATGGATTTAATCTTTGGAAATTCATAACTAATTCATATGAACTCAGAAAAATACAAGACCAGGACCAAAATTCATCTAAAATCGAGCTCTACGCAATGAACCCATGTTTGAGTGCATTTGGCTCTTTTGAATTTTTATTGCTTCTTTGTGCTATTCTATAGACGACGCTAACGCGACTATAATGCGATCGATTGCAGACTTAGAGGAGAACCAGACGAACGAGGACCGAGAGTACCGTGAGGAGTACGGAGATGACTACACTGAAGGTGCCACATCCCACCCAATCTCGTAGCACCTATTACGCAAGGCTAATATAGAACCGCTATTGCTTTACTTTATTGTTATATTCACTCTATGATAGAACTTGCATGGTGGTATGCTTTCTTGTTGGCCTTTACCTTGACGCAACCTTACCCCTGCTCACCCTGCTGTTAGGGTAGACACACGCTTGCTGCTATATTTCATTGCTTATTACTTCTACTACGCTTGAACTACATTGATACGTGGTGGAAACTGGTGTTATCTGAACTATGGGGAGAGTGCTGCGTGTGTGACTTGGGTGCGTGGAGGGTGAGGGTTGTGTCGAGCAAGTTAGAGTATACGACGAGCCTAGGGCAAGTCTTGCCGTGGGGTGCTAGCTGGGCACCCCTGAAAATGGATACCTGTGGTGGGTAAATGGTATATGAGGTGGCCCTAGGTGTGAACCTGTGATGGGAGGAGCCCATGGTGGAGGTGCTGTGGTGGCATGGTAAATGGAAACCCTGATGAAGACATTCTGGGTTGGTCATCCCTAAGGACTTACTAGTACTAAGATTCACCGGGAAGCCTTACGTACCACTCGCCCTATATGGTGCGGGACGGCCGGACTACTTGGTAGGATATTGCCACTACTGCTAGGATGATAGCGGACAGTGCGAGGGAGGTACGAGGCGTGGAGGATTTCCCCCACACCCTTCCGAGACTTCATGGAGACCTTGTGGACCCGGCTCATGACTCACAGTTTCAGCCACCCCATACTAGACTTGGGGTGTACCAGGGCTGGATGGTAGAGTGGCATTATCCTAGGCTAGCAAGCGGCCAGAATCAGCCCAGTTGATGATGGTCAGTGAGGAAGGCGGATCTTGTGGTTATGTAAAACCTCTACAGAGTGTATGGTTGATCGATCGATACATATGCCGACTTGTCGGCTATGGACCTTTCCTGGGTTTCGCTTAAACTAGATAGTGAGAGGAGTCCTTCTCTTCTTCCCCCGTGAGAGAGTGTCGGTCGTAGCCAGGGGCTACGGGCCATGAGACAATGCCGAGAGGGAGTTGGCCTATCGACTGAGCGATGGTATGGTGATGGTGTGGAGATGGTGGTGTTTTGATCCTAGGATCGAAACCTGGCTCTGGACAGAAATGGGGTGGAATGGGTGTGGGAATGGTGTTAAAACTTGACCAACTGTTATTATATACTTGATATGCTAATACATAGGAAACCCCAGCCTTATAGGTTCCTTTTGATTATATCCAACTTGCATCCAATTTCCACAAAGCAATGCTCATAGGGTGGGAGTGGCCAGTACAAACCGTACTGATAAATTTTGGCACACAGGTTCTGCTGAGAAGTATAGCTCTGAGGAGTTTGACGGTTGAGGGGTTCGTTTCTACACTCGAGTTTGGCGATCTTATCTTCAAGCTGTTCTGAAAAAATGCTACTTTTGATTTCGCCAATGTGGCGATGTAATAATTTATGTATTTCCACACTATTTGTACTCTGATATTATCGTTGTATGGATGTGGTATTCGACTGGAATTTGGGTAAAATGATCTACAACGGCCATAATACACTTCGACTCTGTGGATTTCCCTTCGTGGAAATCAGGTCGTTTCAGCTGACATCTAGAAAAACTCAAGGGTGGCATGTCAAGTGATGCCATAGAAGGAGGGCCGAGTCATTTAGTATCCAATCCAATCTTCTCCCCTTCTATACCCACATTAGATATCTTATCCAAACCCATCCTTGACCCCGATGATCCCTCTTGTGCTCTTTCTCCTGAGCCTCACGATGATCATGAAAATCCACTAAGATACCTAAAGCATAAGAGTCATGAAGGCCACAAGGATGACCTAGAAGAGCAATGACAATGGCTAGAGGATATTAAGGATTCATATGCCTTTGCAAAGAATGTTTGGATGAGGCCAAAATTGTAAGGGTAGAACCTAAACCAGATCTAGATCCAAAGGGTGAGCTTAAGTCAATCTCCTTAATAAACATGACTCATCCGAGTTTGAAGAAGACCTTAGAAAAGATCAACCCGAGAGTCACCAATCCAAGGAAAATTTTGGACATTCTAGAAGAATCAACCTTGGAGCTTGAAAAGAAAGATGAGATCAATGAGCATGGAAGCTACTTCATGAACACTTCATTAAATCCATGCTCACGTGAGAAAACTCCTGAATCGATTGGTCTCCCCAACATTGCCACGCATGAGATCTTCAACCTCCTCATACTTCCTGTTCATAAAATTTTTAAAGGGTAGTTGTAGGCGCGTTTGTTTATCATAAATATTGCAGATCTCGTTGTGTGTTGGCATAAACCTTGGGATAGGTACATAAAGACTGTTGTTGTAGGGGAAACCACTTCACCAACTTGATGCGCAATCCAAAGGTTTCCCAAGGACGAGCTTTTGTTCTAAAACAAGCACTTTCGAGAGATAGCATGAGCTTTCACCTTTTTCTGTAATGCCCTTGTGAAATGAGCATAGAAATATAATTGTAAAAATATTCCTTCGGGTATTTTTGTCACTAACCATTCCAGGTTTGAAACAAAAAGAATGAAGGATGATGAAGCAAGGTATGTCCAACCAATTATCATGCAACATTTAATCACATCCATCCAAACTTGATTTTGTATTTGCAAAACTCAAGCTGGGAGATAGACCTCTCTAAAAACATCTCTTGCCATGTTGCTAATTTATCTTGGTTGTCTCTACCTTTAAGTCATGCTCAATTTGCTAAATAACAATCATGTTCTTTCATCTCCATTTGAGTAAATCTCTATAGTACTTTCATACTACCTTTTCTACACTAGTATGTTTTGATTTGGAGTATTAATTGAACATGATTATTGGATCAAAACATGCTTGTATAGAATCTGGCTATAGACAAACCCATGTAAGAAACTCTCAAATTCAATTTGGGTAAATCATGAGATGAATTCAAATTAGATTTGAAGCAAGGCACATCATTTAAAACATAGGATAAAAGTTATGTCCCAATGTTAAAACTAGTTTTGCTATAGCATAGAAAGATGACCTTTAGCCTTATGCCAACACTACCTCTACTTTGAATTGTTGTATATTCCTTCGGGTATGTGTTGTCCACTAATCTGTTGCAGACATAAAACAATGAGTGAGGCGGAAGGGCCAACAAGATGTTAAGATCAAAGAGCAAAACGATGGCATGACAAAAGGATGAGAAAAAGGGTGCAATCTAGGAGGCAAGAAGCTCATGAACAGCTCAAGCTACAAGGCTAGCCAAGCAAGGAAAACTTCAAGCAAAAGGGAATGACCATCATGAGTCATCTACCCTTCATCACATGGTGTCACCACGCTCCAATGACAAAGGTAACATCCTAAGGTAAATAGTCATTATTTAAAAAAATTTCCTTGATTTTGGTGGGCACATAAATAAGAAACAAACATGTTCGAGTTACAACTTACTTGATCCAACCTGATTAACTCAACATGTTTAGTTCTTTAAGCTTGTTCCTAGCACCACTTTCTTGATCTCATAGTTTTAACCAAATAAGCTAAAAAGTCACACACCTTATCTCTAGAAGATGATAGCCATAATCATGTAAAGATTGATACATTAGGTGATGATAGACAATCCTTCTATAGGTTAATCAACTCAACCCTCTTAGCCAGATGTCCTTAAATGCTACATTCATGCTCAATCTTCTGATCTTACCACCATGTTATAAATGAACAAGCATATAACATCAACTTCATCTTGTTCAATGTGCCTAAGGTTAGAGAAGAATAAGTAAAGTTTTAGTTTTGTTGGTGTTTTCCCACCAACAGAGCCCATGCACTTGATCTCTACCTTGTCTTATGAGCAGGACACACTTCAAGCAATGTGGAGGGGGGGAAGATAGTTGATTTCCCAATTTCCACAAGCGAAAGTTCTGAACCTACCAAATCAAAATCAAACTCAAAACCAAGACAGGTTTGGCGGAAGAAGGTGACATCACCATTAGAGGTGTCATCACAAGAATCCTTGTCTTTAGAGCAAACCGAGGTACTTGATAAATGAACTTCATAAGGAGAAGTTCGGTTCAAGGGACTTAAAACACCAAACCCTCACCGAAAGAGCTAGCTTGGGGGAGCACCACCCCCGTGTAGCCAAGTAAGTATTTCTTTCCTTTGTTTTATTATTTTTAAGTTTGCTTTATATATATATATATATATATATATATGTTTAAAAAATGCAAAACCAAAAACAAAATAAATAGTTATAGTTAGTAGTAATGTGTGATCTAAAAAAACAAAATAAAAATAAGAAAAGGATGTGTCTAGTTTGCTTTAATTTGTTTTTAAGAGCTGAATAAAGTAAAAAGGATTCTCTATGATCTCTAAAAATAGAAATCATGAATAGTTGCTCTGTTGTAATTATTTTCAAGTACCTAGTTTTCAGCCTTGAATTCTCCTAAGTTTTGGACAAAATTGTTTTGACATAAGGATTTACTCTGAACTTGAAACTCGTGGGTAGCATATGCTTGATCTAAGTCTAGGTAATTGACGGATATGATATGAGAAGGTCTGAGCTGCTGTTTATCTTGTTCCAAGTGACACAAAAATTCTAGAGATTTCTTTTGAAAAAAAATAAAAATGCTATATGATGAGTTCTTATATGACAAAGTTTGAATTCCTACTAGAGCCATATATGTTATTTAGGCTAGGAAAACTTCCACATATATGATGCTTGCTTGAGTGTTGTCAAGCTTTGTGACCCTTATGAGAGATTGGTCATGCTCTTAAAATCAAGATCACGTACACACCACCCAAATATACACTACTCTTACACTGGGGGTAGGCGCAAAAACATGCCTTCCATTTAGATCCACCCAGAAATGTTCTACTCCTACACTGGGAGTAAACACAAAAACATGTTTATTAGGTTTTTCATCCACCACATAAATGCTCCAAGTTCTTGTTGCTATCTCTCAAAAGTTTTGTTGCAGAAAAGAGGCATGAGGCTATGCAAAAGTTATTCATAAAAAAGAGAAAAAAAAGGTAGAGTTGAAAAAATAGACACAAAAGTGTCCAAGATATTGAAAACAATGGGTACTCAGATGCCCGCCTAAAAAAGAAAGAAAAGAGATGAATAAGATAGCCCCGGTTCTCTAGCAAATGTTTCCAAGTTTCAAAAGAGAGATACGTTTTCAAGGAGCAAAGTAGAATTAGGTTAGCCACCATATATATCCACCATACATCCACACACATGCACATCTTGATTTGATTGTATGACTCAACTCTCTTTGGATCTGTTGTTTGACTTTACAATATATGCATTGCAAGTATGCCCTAGCTTTCTCCCTAACTATGAACTCCACATAAAGCCTTAGTGGTAGAAAGAGAAAAGGCATAACATCTTTATTGCCTTGGTGAGGATCCACAAATACCACATATATTGAGAGACTTAAGAGTGTCATGCAATAGTCTCTGAGTTTTATTTTGAATACTTATAAAAACTCCAGAACAATGGTCGAACAAAGAACTTGAGACATAGTGCTTGACTTGATCGTTCTGTCTTTCAATTGCTCAACCCAAGTGAAGGCTAAGAAACCCCATGGTTGAAGGTAATATGGGTAATAAGTTTGAAAGCCAGATCAATTTATTCTAATCCGAAGGAGAATTTTTGATTGAACACATGTGTACTTTTGAGGCGTGAAAACATTGTACCAACTCCTGATCCATTGTTGAGTTTAGCTTTGCTCAGGGACTGGCAAAGGGTAAGCTTGGGGGAGCTTGGTGATGGTCATTAACATCAATTATAAACCATCAATATAACTTGCATATATACTTAATTCCATCACCAAACATAGGTTTAGTGGTTTAAACTAACAAATTCCATGAGTTTTGGTGAATCTGTGTTTTCAGCAGGGTTTATCCAGAAAACTATCAAGGTAGACCTATCACATTTATCCATGATGAAACCGACTTGGGAAGACTCTAGAACACTCCAGAAGACAACTCACCGAGACCCACACCCAGATGGTGACATGTGGGGCTGGTTGGCCCCACCTACAGGCCTACCGGCCCATGGGACCCACCTATCATGCTCTGCTTTGACGTCGGTTCTTCCACCACCATTGAGGTCCAATCTACACCATTTGATCCAAGGGCTCAGAATTGATGGCTCCCCCTATATATAGCAGCCCCTACCCCCTTCCTGAAGCCATCCTAAAACCCTAATTCATATCCTCCCCCTATATATAGCTATCAAGAGAAGATTAGTCCTCCATAGGATCGAGTCTTGTAACTAGAAATAGTGAGATAGAGAGTGAGGAAAGAGTTTGGAGGAAGTGTCAGCCTGTTGGTGCTCTCTCTATGGCTTGTACCTTGGCGAATTCAAGTTCTACTTGAGCTTGCGTCTATGATTTCTCTAGTAATCAACTTCTGATTCAAGTATCATGTTTATATTGTTCTTCAGGTTCGTGACTCTTTTGAGTGCTTTAATCTATTGGCCATAGGTTAAACTAGTAATCAGTAGTGTAAGCGTGGTGCTTAGACTTCATTACTCGTGGATGTACCCTGCATTTCGGACCGATGGTAGATCACGAGGGTGACTATATAGCCTTGTTGAGTCCTTCGTAGTCCACCTCCTATTTGTAGGCCGATTAGGACCCGGTTACTACGGATAGCATCCTCTACTGATGTCTTTCCTTAGTAATGTTCCTAGTTGAATGGTAGAAGACATAGCTTACCCAAGTTAAAACTAGAGAGCCTTAGTAGTCCTCTCTATGCTCCTAATAATCCTTAGCCTTGTTACTACCCCTAGTTAAGTTAGACTGTAGTTAATCTCATATGTTTCTCTGTGGATACGATACTTGGAATACTCTAGGTGAAAGCTACAGCGGTATCCATGCGCTAGCGGTAATCTGTGTGCATCTAAAATATACCAACACCAGGCTAAAGTCTGCATCTAGCTAACCAATCAGCGTGTCATGCATCCTAGGGCTAGGCCATGATTTCTTCTCTCAACCAATCATGCCCCTAATGTAAAACAACATCTGTATGACATATGCAATCCATTGTCCAAACATGTATGAATTACGGTGCAAATTAAAAGGTTGGTAATAGTTCCCTTAGAAAAAAAGATGCCATGGTGTTTTTAGCAACAATGTGTGCTTTATTAGAGGCATAATGTAAATCCAATTGTAGTTGTAGGCATGTAACGATCGTCTCCATGAAATTCATTGTGTAGGTACGTCCACCTTTCCTTGTTCGTGGAAAGCTCAGTGTCACCGCCTCACTCGCATTTGCAGAAAGGTCATGGCATTAGCTAAGATTTGTTACACCTTTAAGAGGCACAGCTTTTGTTGTTGTTCGTGAGCGGCGGGTTCAAGCTGTGTTTGTTTCCTTTGGGCAAAAGTTTAGCCCTGTCACATCGAATCTTTGATACCAATTAGGAGTATTAAACATAGACTAATTATAAAACAAATTACAAAGATTGAGGCTAATTTGTGAGATGAATCTATGAAGTCTAATTAGTCCATGATTCGACAATGTGGTGCTATAGTAAACATTTGCTAAATACGGATTAATTAGGCTTAATAGATTCATCTCACTAATTAGTCTACTCCTGTGCAATTAGTTTTATAATTAGCTCATGTTTAGTCCTCCTAGTTAGCATCCGAATGTCCGATGTGACACGACTAAACTTTAGCCCCTAGATCCAGACATAGCCTTAGTGATGCACGACTGCATATCTCACTACTACTATGTCCAAAACTAACTCGGAGGCTTTTTGGGCATGTTTGTTTTCACGCATCTGGCTGGCCTGGCCGGCTGACCTAGCTATGGCCAACTAGAGCCCAGTCCAAATTGTATGAAAGCCTATGTTTGATTGCCTATTCCTGTAGAGCCAAGCTTAGGTGAGAACATGTTTGTTTGCCTGTACAGAAAAGTATGGTCACCCTAGACCTAGAACATGGTGATGTTACCCTCCCAAACATCGTCTTTGGCATTTCATCGATCAAATGGAGGGCGTTGGTCCGGCAAGCTCTGGCAAGACCAAGGGGCCTTCCGTGCCCACCATGGATGGTAGCCCATTGGCCATGAGGTCCAGACAGGCCGCACACATGAGATTTGGCGAGACGCTCCTGCTACATCAGTCGTGCACGCACCCTGGCCTTCTTCCTCGGGCGCTTACCGCCGCCGTGATGCACCCCCCGCCATGGCAGTGCCCTGCCCCTGCCTCCACACTCGTCGGTCGTACATGCTCCATTGGGTCGTGCACTACTACACAAAACTTAACCGAGGCGGGCATTTTGGATTAGCTGAGGAGGTTTTCACAATAGCCTCCACCGAAAGGTCACGGTTAATCATGCCTTAATGATCGCTTTGGTTAATCGATTAACCGAGGCGGACAACTTAGAACGCCCGCCTTGGTTAATCGACAAAAAAACAAAAAAAATCCTCGAGCCCATTCTCGAGCCCACCGGTGAGCCCGTTCCTAGCTCGCTAGTCAGATCTGACCTCGCCGTTGTCTACTGTGTTGCACACTACCGTCATCGGATCTAGGCATGACAGGCCTCCTTCTCGCCAGATCCAGGCATGCCCAGCGTCCTCCTCACTAGATCTAGGAAAGGAAGGGAGGGAGCCACCGCTGAGGTGGAGCACGCCACCGCCACTGACTTGTCGGATCCTGCTCCGCCGGTGGAGAATAAGGGGAAGGAGGCACTGGATCCTCCGGTGCTAGAGGTGTTCTAGTGCTTGATCGTCTCTATCTTCACCTCCTCGCCGCCGCTGCTAGGCATCCACCGTGGTGCGCGTGCCTCCACTGCCTCCAAGAGGCAAGCCACCATCGGCCAGGAGAGCCACCACTAGGCACGTCACCACTGGCCAGGGGCGTCACCGCCACCACCTGTAGAGGCAGGAGGAGGGAGCCGGTGATCTAGGAGGGGGAGGGAGGGAGACCACATAGGAGAGAGGGAGAGGGAGCGAGGGAGACCGCATGGGAGAGAGGGAGGGAGACCGCGCGGCTGTAGGAGTGAGAGAGAAATGCGCGGCTATTGGGATGAGAATGAAACCCTAAGTGCGGTATATATACAATGAGCGGATATCAGGCCTAGATGAACTACCTGCTAGGACGCTATTTTCTAAGGCAGACCTTATAGCGTGCCTACCTCCGTTAATAGAATAATGGAGGCGGGCAATGTTAAGTGTCCGCCTTGGTCAATATCGATTAACCGAGGTGGTTGTTTTAATGCGATCGCCTCGGTTAACCCTCACCACGCACCTAAGACGCACATCAAGATCTCCCCAAGTTATTACCACATTATCGGCGTTGAGTGCCATAGCCACTCACAAACAATCCTCCACCAAGAATCACATCACAGATATAACATGTAGAAGTAAGTAGTAAGTAGTAAGTGAGCATCTAGCCTAACAGCGGGTGTGCAGGGGTAAAGGTTGTGTCAAGATAATGGCTTCAAGCAATTCTACCATGCAACCTGTCATAGTTCAATTGTAGAAAATAAAGCAGTTGGAAGAGAAAGGAAATGATTTTCCTTTCAAGAGAATTTGGGAGGAATTCAAAAGGGATTCGAGATGGATTCAAAAGACATTTGACAGGGATTCCAAAGGTATTGAGGTGAACTCACGAAGAGGATTTTGCTATGGCTTGTGCACTCCAAACTCCAAAACTCAAGACACGAAAACAACTCAAGAACAAAGGCACTCTCTACAAACAAATCTATATGAATGCAACAATTTGTCTTTAATATCTCCTAAGTTTGACTTGAGTTTGACCTAGAGACTACATGCTTCACACATTGCAGGAAAATTTTAAAAAGCTCATATTTTAGGATGCATGAAAACATGTGTTGTTACAGTCCACCTCCCTTATAGGAATCTCGTCCCTAAGATTTAGAGGTTACTATGGCTCTATAGGTTTATCTAAGGCTGATGGCTTTTATCAGATGTTCTACATGCATTAATGCATCAGGTTTTTGCAAGGAAGCTTTTTTGAGAAACATTTTGAAGAAGGGCTTTTTGGAAAGTTGTTTGCATAAACCTTTTGAATGGAGAAAGTTTCTTTGATAAAAGGGGTGAAGGCAATTTTGCATGATCAAATTGGTTTTCGAAGAAAGGTCGTTTCTCAAAAGAGCTTTTGAAACTCACGCAACCAAGTTCAAAATTCATTTTGAAATCATTTTGTTTTCGTAAACCAAAGTTTTTTTTGGAAAGCAAGTTTAGACACCAGTTGAAAACATTTTCATGCACCAAAATTTTGTAAAGCAAGTTCAAATTCCATTTGGGAAAGTTACTTTTCTTTAAGGAATGGTTTTTGGAGCAAAAACAATTTTGGAAATAGTTTTCATCCCAAATGAAATCTTTTCTATTTGCAAGATAGGAAAGCAACTTGAAATAGTTTTCATTAGAAAACAAAGTTCCTTTTAAAGTTGGTTTTTGAATTTTTGGAAAACCAAAATGTTTATCTATTCACAAAGCATTTCGAAGAAGCTTTGAAATTAGGTTTTCATGAATCCCCTTTTTTTGGAAAACGCTATTGAAGAAAACAACTTTTCTCAAATTTTTCAAGGACACAAACAAAGGGTTTGAAGCATCTTTTCAAATAGCATTTTGAAATAGGAGCAAGGTTTTCAAAGCATTTGAAACAAATCAAGAGTTTTTGAAGATAAAGAAGTTAAAGTGAAGAAAACTTTTTTAGAGGTCCCCTTTTGAAGGTTGTTTTTACTCCAAACAAGGCTTTATTTCGGCAAGGCTTTGGGTTTTGAAATCTCTTTGTTAAAACAAGATAGGGTATTTGAACAGAGATTTTCAAAATCCAAAACACCTTCATTTTAGTAAAACTCTTTTCAAGCGGTTGCTTTTGAAGTAAGAATTTTAAAAAGCTAAGCTTAGGATTACGGTGGTATGCGGGCACCACTTGGAGCAGTCACAATCACGTACCTCGATACCAGCGTACACCCGGTAGCAAGCCATGTGGATGCATCACACATGGGGCCCCAGGTTTCGTAGCGGCACCATGGGTTACGATCATGACACACTACCAAATAAGTCACCAGCCACAACTCGATATCCCAAGCTTAAAGGGAGCGGGGAGTTTTTAGAAAAGGTGAGGAAAAGCTTTTATAAACCATTTTGGATTTTTGAAAACACGGTTCTAAATCCTTTGTTTTGCAAATCTTGCAAGGAAGAAGATTACAACCTTTGGATTTTGAAACCAACACAAAGATGTTTTCAAATAGGTTGTATCCCATTTTGGTTTTTAGAACTCAAATAAAAAGTTTTGATTTTTTATCAAACTTGAACAAACTCCCAAAAGAGATTTTGAAAATGCTTTCAATAGGTTTTTAGCTTATAAAATCAAGACTTTTATAAAAAGATTTTTGCTTTCCAAACCTCTTTTGAAACAATTTTCAAGAACATTTAGGCATTTTGAAGGGGGTCTTAGAATTCAAACAATTTATAATCTTCTCCAAAACAGGCATTTTGGACAAAAATGTTTTGAAATAGTGAGTACGTGGAATTTGAAACCATTTTGATGAAAATGTTTTGCAAATACCCAAAACTTTTCTAGATGGTTAGTTTTGAAACCCTGCTTGAATAATGAGGGAACGATTTTCAAAACTTTTAAATCTAGGATAGAGCGGATTTTTGAAAAGGGATGAAATCGATGCAAGTTTTGAAAACAAAATCTTTTGAAGGTCTTTGTTTTCTAAAACAAAACACTTTATTTTTTCAATGGTTTCAAATCAAATGATTTTTGAAAACTCGGTTTGGTTTTCGTAACAAATTGTTGATTCCCTTTCGTTTGAATCAAACAAAACTAGTTTTGAAAATGATTCGTAATCATTTCTTATTTGAAAGGTAAAGCTTTCGCAATCAAACCTGGTTTTTAGAACACCTTTTTTCCAAAACAACACTTTTGAAACTAGATTTTTTGGAAACTCATTTTCATTTTTGCCAACAAAATCTTTTCACAAAAAATTTATTTGGTAAATCAGTTGCAAACAATTTTGAAGGCAAAGTTTATTTTGAAAAGGATTTGGCTCTCAGGGTAAAATCAAAAGTGTTTAAAACAAATTCAAGCCAAATGATCTTTGGTTTGAAAACACTTTGTTGATTGAAAAGCAAAAATTTTGTTTTTTGGAAGCAAATTTGTAACTCCTTTTGAAAGGGGACCGATTTTCAAACTGTTTCGTAGATAGCTTTTGAAATCAAAACAGGTTGTGAAAGGAACTAAAATCGCTTTCTTTTGAAAGAGGAAAACCTTTCAAAAAGTTTTGAAACCGTTTTCCTTTGAAATAGATTTGCGTTTGTTAAAGTAGAGGCTTTTCAACCAAAAGAAGGGAGGATAATTTTGAAAGTGTGTTTAGTGGGAAGCCAAAAAAAGTTTTGAAGTGGTTTGGTAAAGACATGATGCATTGGTTTACTATTTTCGACTCCGATAGCCAGGGTTACTTATCTAGTCAAAGGATGGCCTTGGGTTTAGGTTGCTAGGTTATCCAACATCCGGAGTCTCACATACACAAAATAGCTTCTACAACTTACACTCAAACATTAAAATGCACAAGAAGCACAACAACACAAGATCCAGGCAATCAAGTAGCATTACAACGCCTATATGCATAGTGTTGATAGAAGGCGACTCCTAAGCCTTCAAGTCTCACACATCTACCAAGCTAGCATGGAAGGTAATGGTGAATGTTCTCTATAGGTCTTCTTTTCACAACAGGGGGGTCAGTTAGTAGTAGAACTCAAGGCGGGGAGGGAAACAAGTGTTAGCACCTATAATCCTACATCAAACAAGACGATTGGCTTCTATACTAGTATTTGGACCTAAGGGTCTCGTCCTAGGGTCAAGTATGGCTCTGATACCAACTGAAATGATCCATGTTTTCCTCGAAGGGAAATCCACAGATTACATCATAATGTGATAGTCTAGGAAGACCAAGCTATCACATTATCATTATTAAGTTGGTACCACAGTTCATACATCATAGAATTACAAGTTTACAAGATATTACAACACTTGATAACACACCTAAGTACAACATATACTAGCAAAAACGCACACAGATTAGCATCAGAGTGGACATAGCGCGTCGGTGGGTGAAGGCTCCTCCTTCACAGGCAATCATCAGAGTAGGCATAGAGTATCAGCGGGCGTAGACTTCATCTCCTCAACCAAACTTGAGAGTAGGAATGAGACCTTCTAATCCTTCTAATCTAAATTGTTGTTGTCATAGCTGGCATCCAAACCTACCAAATATCTTTCAGTACGATTTGTACTAGCCACTGGCTCCCACCCTATGCATTGTGTTTGCTTTGTGGTAAGTGGAATGTAAGGGTAGAGCAAAAGGCCTATTTATGGCTTTATTTTTCCTATGCAAGTTCATCAATATTTATAATAGTTTATCAAGTTTTAACCCATCTCATCCACACGTTCACCCATCCAATCACACACATCTCACCACACTCTCACTCTCTAGGCGGCAAGGACAACTCCCTCTCGTGCCTTGCCTCAACGGCCAACGCTGGAAACCAACAACAACCAAGGGGGAAGAAGAAGAAGAAGGGACTCCTCTCACTAATCAAGGGAAGCGTAGGTCATAGGAATGTCCATATCCATGGACACGGATATATGTATAGATCGATCAACTCTATAGGGCGTGTACACCTGGAACCACAAGATCGGCGTTGAGTGCCATAGCCACTCACAAACAATCCTCCACCAAGAATCACATCACAGATATAATACGTAGTAGAAGTAAGTAGTAAGTGAGCATCTAGCCTAACAGCGGGTGTGCAGGGGTAAAGGTTGTGTCAAGATAATGGCTTCAAGCAATTCTACCATGCAACCTATCATAGTTCAATTGTAGAATAATGGAGGTAGACCTTATAGCGTGCCTGCCTCCGTTAATAGAATAATGGAGGCGGGCAATGTTAAGTGTCTGCCTTGGTTAATATCGATTAACCGAGGTGGTTGTTTTAATGCGATCGCCTCGGTTAACCCTCACCATGCACCTAAGACGCACATCAAGATCTCCCCAAGTTATTACCACATTATCGGCGTTGAGTGCCATAGCCACTCACAAACAATCCTCCACCAAGAATCACATCACAGATATAACATGTAGTAGAAATAAGTAGTAAGTAGTAAGTGAGCATCTAGCCTAACAGCGGGTGTGCAGGGGTAAAGGTTGTGTCAAGATAATGGCTTCAAGCAATTCCACCATGCAACCTGTCATAGTTCAATTGTAGAAAATAAAGCAGTTGGAAGAGAAAGGAAATGATTTTCCTTTCAAGAGAATTTGGGAGGAATTCAAAAGGGATTCGAGATGGA
This sequence comes from Miscanthus lutarioriparius, assembly GCA_904845875.1. Taxonomy (NCBI): domain Eukaryota; kingdom Viridiplantae; phylum Streptophyta; class Magnoliopsida; order Poales; family Poaceae; genus Miscanthus; species Miscanthus lutarioriparius. The sequence goes on along the minus strand of CAJGYO010000019.1, from coordinate 25,920,687 downwards.
TTCAAAAGAGATTTGACAGGGATTCCAAAGGTATTGAGGTGAACTCACGGAGAGGATTTTGCTACGGCTTGTGCACTCCAAACTCCAAAACTCAAGACACGAAAACAACTCAAGAACAAAGGCACTCTCTACAAACAAATCTATATGAATGCAGCAATTTGTCTTTAATATCTCTTAAGTTTGACTTGAGTTTGACCTAGAGACTACATGCTTCACACATTGAAGGAAAATTTTAAAAAGCTCATATTTTAGGATGCATGAAAACATGTGTTGTTACAGTCCACCTCCCTTACAGGAATCTCATCCCCGAGATTTAGAGGTTACTTTGGCTCTATAGGTTTATCTAAGGCTGATGGCTTTTATTAGATGTTCTACTTGCATTAATGCATCAGGTTTTTGCAAGGAAGCTTTTCTGAGAAACAATTTGAAGAAGGGCTTTTTGGAAAGTGGTTTGCATAAACCTTTTGAATGGAGAAAGTTTCTTTGATAAAAGGGGTGAAGGCAATTTTGCAAGATCAAATTGGTTTTCGAAGAAAGGTCATTTCTCAAAAGAGCTTTTGAAACTCACGCAACCAAGTTCGAAATTCATTTCGAAATCATTTTGTTTCCGTAAACCAAAGTTTTTTTTTTGGAAAGCAAGTTTAGATACCAGTCGAAAACATTTTGATGCACCACAATTTTGTAAAGCATGTTCAAATGCCATTTGGGAAAGTTACTTTTCTTTAAGCAATGGTTTTTGGAACCAAAACAATTTTGGAAATAGTTTTCATCCCAAATGAAATCTTTTCTATTTGCAAGATAGGAAAGCAACTTGAAATAGTTTTCATTGGAAAACAAAGTTCCTTTTGAGGTTGGTTTTTGAATTTTTGGAAAACCAAAACGTTTATCCATTCGCAAAGCATTTCGAAGAAGCTTTGAAATTAGGTTTTCATGAACCCCCTTTTTTTGGAAAACGCTATTGAAGAAAACAACTTTTCTCAAATTTTTCAAGGACACAAACAAAGGGTTTGAAGCATCTTTTCAAATAGCATTTTGAAATAGGAGCAAGGTTTTCAAATCATTTGAAACAAATCAAGAGTTTTTGACGATAAAGAAGTTAAAGGGAAGAAAACTTTTTTAGAGGTCCCCTTTTGAAGGTTGTTTTTACTCCAAACAAGGCTTTGTTTTGGCAAGGCTTTGGGTTTTGAAATCTCTTTGTTAAAACAAGATAGGGTACTTGAATGGAGATTTTCAAAATCCAAAACACCTTCGTTTTACTAAAACTCTTTTCAAGCGGTTGCTTTTGAAGTAAGAATTTTAAAAAGCTAAGCTTAGGATTACAGTGGTATGCGGGCACCACTTGGAGCAATCACAATCACGTACCTCGATACCAGCGTACGCCCGGCAGCAAGCCATGTGGATGCATCACACATGGGGCCCCAGGTTTCGTAGCGGCACCGTGGGTTATGATCATGACACACTACCAAATAAGTTACCAGCCACAACTCGATATCCCAAGCTTAAAGGGAGCGGGGAGTTTTTAGAAAAGGCGAGGAAAAGCTTTTATAAACAATTTTGGATTTTTGAAAACACAGTTCTAAATCTTTTGTTGTATCCCATTTTGGTTGTTGGAACTCAGATAAAAAGTTTTGATTTTTTATCAAACTAGAACAGCTACGCTCGGCATTACGGTCACAGTGGGACGAACCAACAACCGAAACGTTCGAACGAGGTACGATCCCACGACCGGCTCAAAGGCTCGGTCCACAGACAAACAAGACAAACACACAACGAACCAACAACACAAATGACAACCGAAAGAGTAGCACATATCCATAGCACAAGAGATAGACACAATAGCACGAGAGATAGACCGGCATGAAGGTACGGCATAGGCATAGATAGATAGATCATGTATGAACAAGTATAGATGACAAGTATGAAATGAAAGGCAGGAGCTTTGCCGACGTCGAGGATGGCGTCGACTGAGTTTCGACGGAGGTTTGCTGCATGTCCTGGCCGACTGTGGCTTGCTATGGCCACCCTTCGCTGGTTGCGGCTTGCTGCTCGGTCGCCTACGGCTAGCTAGATGTGGCGGTAGCTAGCTACTGGCGTGCTGGTCGTGACTAAGGACAGCCGAGAGGTGGCTGCTGCTGGAGGACACGGCTCCGGTGGCGAAGAAGAGGTCTGACAAGGTGATGGCTTGGCGGTAGCAGTCCAGCAGCTCATGTACCTGGTTCTGCAGCTTGATGAGGCTACAGCGAGGTACAGGGAGGTGGTGCAGAGGAACAAGATGGCCGGCATCGTAGGTACCAAAGGCGCTAGACTTTGGCAGTTTGAACAACAGGGTGCACAAGCGACTGCCGGACGCTGGGGTCGCGGCTGGAGTAGGAGCTCGGCATGGTCAGTGTGGATCCCCTGCGGTAGTGAAGAAACATGGCACGAAGGCTGGCCTCAGATAGGAACAACAGTGAGGAAGGGGAAGGTAGGAGCTTTTGAGGTTGGGGGCTCATCGGTGGCAAGGAGTAGGCGAGGAGGAGCTACACGACGGCGATGGTCGGTGTAGCGTGGTGGCGGACTAAGGCACGACGTTAACGCGCATCGATGTCGTGGAAGTGTGGCTCGGCCTGGCAACCGGCCCTGCAGTGGTGATGTTCCTGGCTCGGTGGACAGGAAGGCGTGGTCTTGGACGAGACGGTGCTATTGCTGTGCGTCGGAGGGTGGTGGTGAAGTTGTTGCCTCCGGTGAACGAGGAGAGCCACGAGGCGGCGGCTTTGGGCTCACAGCGAAAACCGGTCAAGGGCATCGATCAAGCCAAAAGGAGGGAGCTTGGCTAGTAAGGGGGCTCACCCATGCTGCACGGGTCACTGTGGTTGCGGTCGGTCAGGTCTCTGGCATCATGAAGGTGGGGCTCCACGACTGCGCCTGTGACGATGTCACAGTGGTGCTCGCGAGCTAGTTCAGTGTGGCGCAGGGAGGAATGCGTGGCCTTGTCTCACGTGTGGGCTCGGTGGTGTTCGTCGGTGTTGAGGGCGAGACAAGGCAGGCACGGCGCTAGTCATGGTCAGCTATGGAGGTGGCCACCGGGCTCTGGGTTGGCAAGGTCATGTTCCCGGCCATGGACGTCGAGGCGCAGCGGCGAAGAGGTGGTACGACATCGGCAGGGAGGAGGCTCGGCCGGTTTTGAAGACGGTCACCATGATAGCGGTGGCATCACGGTGGTGGCATGCTCGGAGGTGTTCATGGCTTTGTGAGGAAGGAGGCACTGGGCTCGTAGCCGGTGAGCAGGGAAGCGACATCGAGGCGAGGTCGCGGCTTCGGCGGTGGTGCATCCGTGGCCTGGTGGGATGCAGCCGTGAGTGGCTGTGGCCAGCCGAGGGCGGTGGCGCGAAGGCAATGGCGAGGTGCAGGTGCGTTTCTCTAGTGCAGTCGTCTCAGAGTGGAGCAGAGGGAGCGAGGAGGAAGGAAAGAGATGGCGGCGGGGGCTGGGAAATGGAGAGGAGCGTGCCGGTGGCTAGGGTCTTTATAGCGCGAGGTTAGGGCTTGGACGGCAGTAGCGGCCACCTCCAGCGTCCGTGCCTGAAGCAGGACACGCGGCACGAATCCTGGGCGCACGTATGGATGCCGAGGCGTCGGGGCATGACAGGTTGCGGCGGCGGTGGCTTCTAGGGGCGTGTCTCATGTCCCTAGGTTTGGGCGCCGGGTGCAGCAAAATGGGCCCCAAGTTGGGCCAATTGGGCTTCATGTGCGTGGAATGGGCCAACGGGTGGAGAGAAGGTGAGCCAGATGGGAGGCTTGGTTTGGGCCACGAGAAGGAATGGTGAGGAGGTGGGCTGCGGGCTCTGCTGGGCCAAAGACATGGGTGGGCTTGGCACAGCCGCCCTAGGCCGCTAGGGAAAAGAGGAGGAAGTTGGGCTGGTTAGAAGAGAAAGGAAATGATTTTCCTTTCAAGAGAATTTGGGAGGAATTCAAAAGGGATTTGAGATGGATTCAAAAGAGATTTGACAGGGATTCGAAAGGTGTTGAGGTGAACTCAAGGAGAGGATTTTGCTACAGCTTGTGCACTCCAAACTCCAAAGTTCAAGGCACGAAAACGACTCAAGAACAAAGGCACTCTCTACAAACAAATCTATATGAATGCAACAATTTGTCTGTAATCTTTCCTAAGTTTGACTCGAATTTGACCTAGAGACTACATGCTTCACACATTGCAGGAAAATTTTAAAAAGCTCGTATTTTCGGATGCATGAAAACCCGGGTTGTTACAGCCTTCGAGGCCATTTTGGAAACGTCAGGCAAAAGATTTTGTGTAGTAGTGGTGGCCACATTTCCACTTCTTCTCCAGCATGCCCCCAGCACCGCCGCGCCTACCACCAGCTCCAATGACCGCGAGGTCTTGTCCATGGCCGAGCCAAAGCGGTTCTTCCTCGCACTGCTCGCCGGTGTCTTCCTGTATGCATGGAAGCGGGAGAGGTACGTCAAGGTGGGCAAGGATCGGGAGCTAGAGAGGGCCCTCGAGCTTGCCTCCTGCTTCCACGAGGTCGGTGGCGCCCTTGACATCGGCGATGACCACGAACAGCGTGACCCGGGTGCTGCGGGAGGTGAGAAGTCCGGAGAGGAGGTGACTCGAGCGTGCCTTCGGCGTTGAAGCAAGCCGGGCCGCCCAGAAACGAAGTTGGATTTCGTTTCCTGGGAACCAAGAGAGAGAGGGCCTTTTGCATCCGGCTGCCCTGGCTCGATGGTGGACCCAAGAAATCAAACACTGGCAGTTGCAGCCACGGGTGCAGCCAGGCCTCTCGGGATGATATCAAACACGCCCTTTGTGTTTGGTTAGTGCACTCTGGCAACCCCTGCTCTGCTCCAGGCAAGCATCTCTCCGTCTCAGATGCTGAAAGTTCAATATTTATATTTAGGAGTGCGAGTGGTGCTGGTTGAGACAGGTTTTGCTTAGAGCCAAACCAGACAAGCTCTAAAATGATGCTGTAAATTAGACGGCAAGATTTACAAAATGTGAGTATCATAAGAGGAGGTAGGTGGTTCTTACCTAAGAAAAAAATTGAGATTAGTTTCAAGCTAGCATTGGACTTAAATTTAGATGGCTAGGTGCATGAACATATCTCACACCCAACCAGCAAAGGTCATTTTTTTTAAACGAATCAGGCAGGAGAGCTACCGATTATATTAAAAAGAAGAAGAGCCCAAAGTGGGCATAACGATACAACAGCAACCAACAACCACGCCGGAAAACAAACTCGACAAAAAGGGAAAAACAACTCTGGTCAATCAGATTGGGACATCGACACGAACAACGGCTCCAAGGAGCAAACAACAGAAAACAAATCAAACACAATAGTACAACGACTAAGACAACTCATACGACAACAAGCCGCTAACAACAAGCGCAAACAACACCATAAAACAAACCACACCAAAGGCAGATCCTACGACACTTAAAGAAGAGGCAGACAGATCTCTACCACAAGGTCCCAAAAGGCACGGCCTTTTAGATCCATCAACGACTTGAGGAGGTCCGGTGGCAACAAATTCTTCAAGTGGTCTACAATGTCTTGCATTGCATTCTCACTTAGCTTCCCATCCTTCCCAAAAACCCCCAAACTTTTTAGCACGTTGTGTTGTGCAAGTTGGGCACTTCGACGAAGTGAGGATCTATCGTAGGACTTGCGTCGACATTTTGTTATCGTGGCCGGTGGTGAAGGGGTTGTATAGGGCATGCTAGGTCCTTCTCCTCACTAGTTGTGGCAGCTAGATAAGACCTTGCATTTACTAGTGCCTCTGTGTCAACTGGGGCACATCTGTTTTGATCTCAGTCGCAGAATATGTAGGGCTCTCTTCGATGGTGATGAGAAAGATGGGGTCCTCAACTGTAACTTATGAGACAATTTCCTCATCATCGGATGCATCCTCCACCAAAACAATATCTTCAACGGGAGTGACGACTTGTTGTGGCGTCCGCTCTATTATCTGAACAGTGGTCTCCGAGGGCACCACAATGGCATGCTCTATGGTATTCTCACCAGTGATGGAATCTGCGGTAATCGCACATGTGTCCTCATGCACCAATGCGTCAGCAGACATGCAAGCCTCAACAAGGGAAGGGGCGATCGATGTCGTCGGAGAGCGCCAGACGGGAGAACAAGGGCCAAAGAGCTTAGCCATGTTTGAAATGGAAGTATGCTCTCTATGCGGCTCTGCACAGGAACCAAAGAGGCTTGACACATCAACAATGAGGCCCTCGTTTGGCAGGTTCCCATGGTTCAAGTGTGTGGCCACACGTGAAAGCCACAACCTAATAGCCGAAATCTCATCTCTGAGGGGCCGCACCAAATCCTCCAAATAGTAGATAATCTGTTGTTGAAACTTCGAGTGCATCTACTCCAGTAAAGGTGCAAGCGAAGATTGAAGATCAAAGGTAGTCGGAGCTTGAGATGCATGAACATAGCAGTCATGAACATCCTTCCCTCGTGAAGGAGCCGACGACGGGTTGTGCAATCCTAGCGAGGGAGATTGAGCCACGGTGCTAGTTGGTCGTGTAGGGCAACATTCACTCGGCGAAGGCATTGCCACAACGTCAGCCGAACTCTTCATCTGTTGAGGATGGTGAGGTTGCACTAAAGAGGAGTTGACCCATAGAGTAGAAGAGGTGGAACGAAGGCGACAGTGCCGCTCCCTATGTCTAGGACGACGACAACGTATGCATCGGAAAGAATCCTTGCAGGAGCTGACTTGGTGGTCACTCCGAGCCCATCTCTTGAAGGCAATGCTGCGCTCCGACGGTGAAGGATGAGGCGGTGGCGACGATTGATCCTTGTGGTGACGCAAGCCACTCTTTTGATCCATAGACTTCTCCATAGTGGCGCTGGCCGGCAGCGGTAAAGGCGATGTGACCCCGTCTCACAAGACGAGACTTGGTTGGTGACGATCTGACGGATGGTGCTGGCAGGTTGGGAGCAGCTCCAGCAAGCAGAGCAGGATTCTCGATTCAGCAACTATGGCTGTGGGGACGGCAGCAAGACTGAGCTGGCACGACGGGATGAGTGATGGCTGAGGTCGTGGCGACAATCGGCGAGACAAGGCGATCTGTGGAGACGAAGCAGTCCGACGAGGTGTTGGGAACTTGGGATGGAGGCGCCGCAGCAATGGAGCGCGGCCGCAGAGTCCGGGCGGCAGCGGCAGGGGACTTCAGCACGGAACGTCCGAAGCTGCAGCATGCCGTTTGCTCCCCACGACAAGCCTCCCTGGGAGAAGACTGCCCCCCATAGGCGAGTCTCCCTGGGAGAAGACGTCGAAAACGCTGGTCCTCACATGGTGGCCGACGAAGTTGCAGCGACTTGCTTCCTGATCTCCCGGCTCGAGCGGCGCGGGGAGCTGCTGATGGGATGGATGGAGAGATCGTGTGCAGGAGAACTCGGATCTGTGGCCTGCAGAGGAGGATTCGACTGAAGCCGCGAGATCTGACCAGCGGCGCTCCCTCAGCGGCTTCACCGGAGTTGGGGAAGAGGGAGAAGAACTGGCTGCTGCTTGGGGCTTGACTTGCGTGGGGAAGAAACTAGGAGGCCACCGTCGAGCTCGTCGGCGGTGGAGGCTCTGGCGAGGTGGGGCCTTGCCCCGGCGATGCGGCGGAGGTACGGTGGCGGCGGCATACGACACGGGAATCTGTTAGCAGTGACGCCGATATGGATATTCAAATTTTACGTCCTAAGACTGCCTCCAACGAGCCGGACCTAAAAGCAGGAGGCATTCGATGGTTTAGGTACCGCACAGTGAAAACATTCTGGACCCAAAAACTACTCTTTTTCAACAGACGACGCAAACGAGAACACAGGCATAGGAAATAGCCAGGAGCAGCAGCCGGCGGCGGCCATAGCCCAGGAGCCCGGAGCTGTTTCTTCGTCGCAGGAATGGGCAAGAAATGGGCAAGAATGGCATCCAGTACGCAGTGGTCAGTAATACTGCTCTGTACTCTCTTGCAGCGATACTACCTTTTCTTATCTCCCTTGCAGGAGGCCTGACATCGTCGCTGTGGTCGTCGCAGGTGGACGCCTTCACGGCGGAGCCGTTCAAGGGCAACCCCGCCGCGGTGTGCCTCCTCGAGGACGCCGCCAAGGCCGCTGACGAGCGGTGGATGCAGTCCGTCGCCTCCGAGTTCAACCTCTCCGAGACCGCCTTCCTCCTCCGGGTGCGGGTTGCGTTGCCCGAGGAGGAGCGCGAGGCAGCGGAAGGCGCGGGAGACGGTGGCGTGGTCGAGGCTGGCCCCGGGCGGCAGCTGGAGGATGGCGAGCGGGTCTGGGTGGACCGAGGGGCCCATGGACTGGGAGGCGAGGAGGACGTCGGGGACGGCGAGGAGCTCGTCGGCGCCGGGGAGGAGCGGGTCCGCCTCCACCGCCCGCTCTGCGAAGCGCTTGCAGCCGACGAGGTCGCGCGCCGCGAGGAGCTTCTCGGCGATCTCCAGCCAGCGCTTCGCCTGCGCCCGGACGTCGCCGGGGCCTCCGCCTCCGCCGCCGCCGCCGCTCCCGCTCCCGCCGGCGGAGAAGTCCATGGTGGTTTGGGGGAGGAAATGGTGTGCGTGGGGAACAGACGAGCTCCGACAGCGTGGAGACGCAGAAGGACGGGGAGAAGACGCTTATTTGCGTCCCGTGTTGGCTCTCACTCAAAATGCGTCGCTCGTTTGCCAACCCCGTTGGAGAGGTGTTTTACGCGGATAAAACACTGTAGACAACTCATTTTGGGTTTGGGTTGCACTATGCGTGATCGGTTGGAGTCAGTCTAAGTATGAAGCTGAAATGACCATTACCGAGAGTTTCACTTTTCCCACGTACGATCCCACAAGGTTAGCCGGATTTTACATAGGATCCATACTTTTGTTAACATTTTAAGATTAGGTAATGATTCAGTTTTGTTCGTTTACACTCTTTAGTCTTCTCCATGCGCTATGCTTGGTAACCTAACAATCAACATATACGACATTTTCATATAATTGAGTTATGATAAAATAATTTTTTTCATATAAAAAAGCAAGATTGATTGAGAATACCGTGAATAAGTGCACTCATTATAGACTGAATCAAAATATTCAAACCGCTTTATCTCAGCTTATATGCTTCAAACTAGCGTGGAGTAGGTTTGCCTAGTACCTGTAGTGAACACCACTGGCGCACTATTCCGAGGATTTGAAGCCTGAGCGAGCAATGGTACGGCAACGCTGTACATGTACTGTAGGTGCATCAATTTATACTTCGGCCACCAGAATCCAGTAATATAAATCCACGCAGTTTGCAGATCCGTCCGCACCCGGTGCAAAGCCAGATCTGCTCCCCCATTTTCATTTTTCAACGAACTTGGAACAACCATCCAGGACACGTACCCAAGAGTCAGCAGACGTACAAGGCCTGCGTACTTGTACCACCAATGCCAGGGATGCATGCCCTCAAACTGAACGCCGTTCTATCAATAATAATATTAAATCTTTTTATTCAGGCTTTGCCGTCCTTCGTAATCTTTGAATTGATGCCTTACTTAGTGCCACGCTTTCCTCCACTTCAACCGGCCAACTGAAATTCACAAAACGTTCATGAGCAATGGCCATCCCGGCATGAATAATGTAGCTGGGGTGGGATGGGGCTCTTCCACGTGCCAGGGGGAAAACAGGTTGGGATGTCATGACATATCACGCTTTAAGTCCTGTTAGGCACAGCTCAGCTTCACAGTGAAGCTGGTTTTTTTAAACAGCTTTATGCGCAACTTTCTTGATGAAGTTGTGCTGTTTTAGAATAAATGTTTGGCAAAATAATTTTACCAACAGCTTCATACATGGCTATAAGAAGAAAATAAGGGGGAGAGCTGTGAAAAACTACTTTTTCAGCTTCACCTCTCTTCGTTCTTTTATGGGAGCATAAAAAAGGAGCTTCGCTGATGAGCTATTTTGAAAAAAGGGTGTTTAGCAAAAATAAACAGCTCACAATAGCTTATGAAGTTGTTGGTGAAGTTACGTCATGTGGCAGAACCGCTCGAAATAACACGTTTTTTGAGGCGCTCGTCTTCCACTAGACACTAAACACCCCAAAAGTTAGCTACATCGGACAGTTCCGTCGAGCACACCCCAAGAGAGAACTTGAAACAATCTACGTTTTACATCCAGAATCCAATAATGAGTACGAGCTTATAATACTTAGTTCATTTCATGCCACAAGAGTTCTTAGAAATTATTTATTATACTACCAGAGTTCAGAGTGCGATAATTAAACAGCGGAATGACAATAAACATCTAGCAAAAATGATACAAGGATTCGTTTGTGTCCACCAGAAGAATCCTCCACACAAGAGCTACTCCTCAAGCTGCACCTGCAACAGGGGTAAAGTAAACTCTAAGTACACAGTGTACTCGCAAGACTTATCCGACTAGTGAGAATAGTTTCCCGACTCTCAAGAAGTATGATAGGCAATATGGGTTTGTTGTTCTCTTTTTGCTTGTGAAAAGCATTACTAATAGTTCATTTATACAGTCAAGTTTTATTAGCAGTCATGATTACTTCATTAGCTAGCCATTTTAGGTAAGCACATGTTCTACTTTCAAGCAAGGGTTAAGCAATCAGAACCATTTCACCATCTTTTATCTTTCAGTTCTTACTATGGTGCTAGACCATAGCCAAGTCGTACCGTCTCACGAAAATAGCGATTCGCGAACAAATGTATCACAGCTGGGTACCCTAAAACACACGCCCCGTTTGTGCCCTAGACACAAACAAGACTAACCCATTCCACTCGTGTCACGGGGTCCAGATTCCCGTCCAAACTTGGACTCCAAGCCTCCACACTTGAGACCCGGTCTCAGTATGGTGCTTAGACCTCCACCTTTCCCGCCCTCCAATCAGTCGGTCCAGAAAGAGCCGGAACCCACGACAAGAGCGTAACGAGCCTTTCCACTCCCATAAGCAAGTATGTGCTCAGGATAATAAGTCTGTGACCTGACTACCATCCACAGCAACGGATGGTCCTTAATCAACACGGATAGGGAAAACAGTGTAACCAAGCTAAGCCCCGTTGGCTGCAGGACACAACATGTTACACCCACCAATACCCATACCATATCCCTGTCCTGTCTCCATTTTTTCTTTCATCATTTTATCATAAGAGTAATAATAATAATCACCTATTGTTAGTAACGGCAGGTTACTCACGCTACAAAAAATCTAAGCATAGCAGCTACTCGAACCTATACTAGTAGGACTCATAGGACAGATATATTTATACATATGGTTTTTATAAAATTCCTGTAATGTAAATGCACATCACATATATATATTCAGTGATTATCAAAAATAAGAGTCATGCACCGGGGCTTGCCTTGGGCAGGCGCGGTGTCAGCTGAGTCATTCAGTGGTGGCTCCGGGACCTCCTGCATGAGGATCTCCTCCTCGTACTCCTCGACGATCTCCTCGAACTTGTGATCACCGATGGTCACGATCTCCGCCAACTCGTTCTCTACATGCATGCGATGATGATGCAACACTTAGCATTTATGCAACAACAACAACTCTTAAGATAAGAATACGCATACTAAGCTACTAAGATAGCTCTAATGACTAAGGTACTAAGCTAACTATCATCTTTACCAAGCAAAGTATTGGGTTCAACTAACAAACACCTAGCTTTACAAATGAAGGATACATCTTTATTCCTACTAATGATTTAATGCATATTTAAAATAAAGAGCATTTAACTACCATAATGCTTAATCTATTCTAAATCTACAAAATTTATAGTGAGCACATAATAGTATAATGAAGCTACCATAAAAATTTCAGGACTAAAGCTATCACCAATTTACCACAAAAAATCCTACAATAACTCTCCTAGCAATATTAAACATTTTCAAATGATTTAATAGCCCCTGATATCGACATGTATATATATGAACTAAATAAACTAATAGATAGAGCACAATTTTAGGAACCTAACAAAATTTATTTCATAATTTTTGGACACCTACATGATTTTATATGATTTACCAAAGATCAGCTCAAAAAATAAATTAGAAAGCTATTTCTAATTCCTTATGAAAAAGAAAAAACGAATTCGCCCGCGCAGCCCACACGTGAGGCCCACGCGACGCAGCGCACGTGTGCGCGAGCGCGCGGTGGCCCACAGGCACGGCCCACGTGAGGCCAGCCTACAGTGCGAGACGGCCCACGGTAGGGGAATCCCGCGGGCGTCGACGACTTTGCAAAAGAGACCTCGTACTTCTCCCAAATTACAACTAAGTCCTAACGCTATTTTCCCCTCTCTCAGAACTTCTCACTTAACCCCCTGGCCTTTTCCTAATTTGTCCGCGCGCACCCCTGGCGACCCAACGCACGGTGGTACGGCGAGCGGCGGCACTGAGCGCCTACGTCGACCACCTAGGACCTACGCGAGCCCACCTTCTGACCTGAGCGGCTATGCTAAGCGGCGGCGAGGGGTGGCGGAACGCGCTGGAGCGAGTTGCTGCGATGCGCGACCGTCCACGGCGGCAGCGCAGCTGCCCCGGTGATCTAGAACACCTAAGAACCTAACTGGCTAGCGAGAGAGCATTAGTAGACTACCGTGGACCTAGCCGAGGTGACAGTTAGGGCGAAGGATGATGGAGGAAGGCTGGCCATGTGTGGCCGTGCCATGCAGCGGCGGCACGGTCGCGTCAGCGATGAACGGGAGGTGGTAGCGGTTCGGCTCAGACGCGCAGGGCGATGAGGGAGGCGAGGCGAAGTTGATGGTGTAAGTGAATTGGATCGGGAGGGACGGTGGGAGAGCTGCCCACATCCGCAGCCGGACGCGGCCTTATCGGCCCGGCGATGGAAGAAAACTCCAAATTGGAGCTTGGCTGTGCTCGCTTCAAAGCTAGGTGGGGTTAGGCAGCGAGAGGATGTGATGGTGAAGACGGGAATGCGCTGAATTGAATGGAGGTGATTGCTTGCAGGTAATTGATGCCGGCTCGACGGCGACAGTGGAGGGAGGAAAAGAGAAAGAGAGAGACGGGGCGCGGTAGATGGGTCGGCTCGTCCTCGCCTTGGCGGGATGCGGTCAGCAAGATCGTGGGGGCCCACGCACAGGCGCTAGCCGACAGGCGTGCGTGCTCCCGACCGGCGTGGCCCGCGCGGCCGTAGTGTCATTAATGACAAGGAGACGGCGAGTCCGACCACGTGCGCGCGGCAGAGGCGGCAATACACTGGGCCGGCAGCATCGCAGAGATGCAGCGGACAGGCACGGACGTGATGACGATGCGACGGCAGCGGCAGCGTCGCTGCGCGAGGCGGGTCGGCAGTGCGGCGAGGCAGCAGTGGGTGGACGCGACGGCGAGGTGATAGCGACGGCAGTGGCTTCGTCGTGGCGCGGCGAGCAGCAGCAGCTTTGTGCGACGGGGCCGGCGGCAGCCGAGCCATAGCCAGACCAGAGGCAGCCACAGCCGGCCGCGCGCGGCAGCGCACGCGCGACCAACGCGGCGACGCCGAGCGCCCGAGCGTGGTGATCGCGCCAACGCGGCCAACTAGCCCGAAACCGTGTCGTGTACGAATTTTAAAGTGACCATAAAAACTTAACGGTTGCTTCTGGACTTAGACCATCTTCACCATGCTCAAGATGGCACATGAGACTACCAAATCGAGCTATAACACTATACCATCCCTTAACCCATTCTCTCAAAATAAATTGCTAAACATAGCAATGTCTAGTTGTTGACAAACTTGGAAATTTTCTAAGTTTTGAAGTGAATTTGATTTCAATTTGCGATTTCTATGCTAGTGGAAATATTAGCTAGTAATATCATTTTTTAATAGTAAGTATTTCACTATCATCTACAAAGTTTGTACTTCAAACTTTATTTAAGTATCACACACATGTTCTATAGCATTCTTGTTCGCTAAAAATTAGTTTTAAACCCTACTTGATATACATGAACTATTGAATCAACTTTTGTTTAATATTTTTATTGATTATTTTAAGTTATAAGAAATTTATCTACACATTCTATCACATGCATTAACCCATAAACATGATGCTCATGACATGTTTTTTAAATAATTTAGGGTGTAACACCGACGCCAAACATGCCCTTATTTGATGATGAAATCCACCGGCAGTGAACTTTAAAAAAGAAGAAAAAAATCCTCAGTTTGGAAGGAAAAATAAGTACCTAGCCTGCTAGCCACATTCACTTGCTCCACAAGGAAAAAGGAAAAAGAATTAGAGGAACTGGGGTGGGCCCAACCCTCTTCTCCTTGTTCAAGTGTTCAGCTTTGAACCCCAGGGGTCCAGGGCTCCTCTGTCCTTTCCCTCCCCTATTGGGATTGGGCGCCAACTAAATAGCCGCCCCCTCCACTGCAGAGTGCTGGCAGAGAGGCCTCTCCCTCTTCCTTCTTCTACCTTCTCTGCTTCGGCTTTCCGCTTCTCGCTTCACCACTCCACCACTCTTCTCCCATCTCTTGGCTCTTCTTGGTTCTTGCTTTTGCTTGCGCACTCGTCCAACGGTAAACACTACAAGCACTAGCAGATCCAAAAGCGAGGGCAGGAAAAAGATGAAAAGCGCGGCGCAGCAGGTAAAAGAATCGGAAACCAGCAACGCATTCCCACTCATCAGCCAGCAGAGGTAGCCTAGCTCAGATATAAGCAAGCTCACCAGCACCACCCCTTTCCATCCTCTCCCACTCCCTCCCTCCTCCTCCCTCCTCCCGTCCACTGCCATTGCGGCCTCCCTCCGAGAAGCCGAGAACAACAGGGAGGGAGAGCATGTCCGGCGGCATGCTCCTCCTGGCCCTGCCGGCCCTGCTGGCGGCGGCGGCCATCATCATCGTGCCGTCCCCAGCCAATGCGGCGGTGTCGTACGACCACAGGGCCGTGGTGATCAACGGGCAGCGCCGGATCCTCATCTCGGGGTCCATCCACTACCCGCGCAGCACCCCCGAGATGTGGCCGGACCTGCTCCAGAAGGCCAAGGACGGCGGCCTGGACGTGGTCCAGACGTACGTGTTCTGGAACGGGCACGAGCCCGTGCAGGGGCAGTACTACTTCGGCGACCGCTACGACCTCGTCCGCTTCGTCAAGCTCGCCAAGCAGGCGGGGCTCTACGTGCACCTCCGCATCGGGCCCTACGTCTGCGCCGAGTGGAACTTCGGCGGCTTCCCCGTGTGGCTCAAGTACGTCCCCGGCATCAGCTTCCGCACCGACAACGCGCCATTCAAGGCGGCGATGCAGACGTTCGTGGAGAAGATCGTGTCGATGATGAAGTCGGAGGGGCTCTTCGAGTGGCAGGGTGGCCCCATCATCCTGGCGCAGGTGGAGAACGAGTACGGGCCCATGGAGTCCGTCATGGGCGGCGGCGCCAAGCCCTACGCCAGCTGGGCAGCCAAGATGGCTGTCGCCACCGGCGCCGGCGTGCCATGGGTCATGTGCAAGCAGGACGACGCACCGGACCCCGTGGTAAATTAGAAAACTTCACTACTCGATCTAGTTTGTTCAACCGCTCCACTGCCGTTCCCGCTCCCGCGGTGGTTAATTCGGTTGATATATCGGCCAATTAATCCGTCGCGTTCGTCGTTAAGACGCGCTAATCAACCACCTCGATCGCTCTCTCTCTCTCTCTCTCTCTCTCTCTCTCTCTCTCTCGTCGTCGTCGTTAGGACATCAATCGCTGATTCGCTGCCGCGCGCGGTCCCTCCTTTCCAGCTGGCAACATTTGCTTTGCTTGCTGCGGCCAAACAATTATGCTTATGCCTGTCCCGTTTCATACTGGCATACTGCTACTTCAATTATCTTTGAATTTTACTATTTGCTATATGTAGATTCTTTAATTACCTTACTATCTTTGAATTACCCTACCTTAATCCATCCTCTACTTGGGAAATGCTGATCATGGCTTCAGATCAACACCTGCAACGGCTTCTACTGCGACTACTTCAGCCCCAACTCCAACAGCAAGCCTACCATGTGGACCGAGGCCTGGACCGGCTGGTAATTCTTACTGAATCTTTTTCACTGATGAATGAAACAGCAGTGAATTTCTTGGCACGTCGAAAAAACAAAATTCTACTATAGCAACATAGCATCCAGCTTAGATCGCCGTGAATGAAACCAAAATGCGTTCAGGTTCACGGCGTTCGGTGGCCCGGTGCCGCACCGGCCGGTGGAGGACATGGCCTTCGCCGTGGCGCGCTTCATCCAGAAGGGCGGCTCCTTCGTCAATTACTACATGGTGAGTGTGAGTCACTGGGCTGGCTGGCTCCAGCTGAGCGGCCACATGGATCAGTCAAGTCACATGAGTAGGATGCTTGATTTCTAAAAGGATAATGATGTTTAATTAGCATGTGCTTTGTTTCTTCAGTACCATGGAGGCACCAACTTCGACCGCACCTCCGGCGGGCCGTTCATCGCCACCAGCTACGATTACGATGCGCCGATCGACGAATACGGTAGGCCTCCATGATAGTTTCAGTTTCAGTGTGTGGCAGTTAATAAGAGGAAGAAAAGTGTACTGGAATTGTTGCAGTAGATTGTTCTGAATGTCTCATGGTCCGTCTGTAACTGAAACTCTGAAAACCATGGCATGTTCAGGTCTGCTGAGGCAGCCGAAATGGAGTCACCTGAGGGACCTGCACAAGGCCATCAAGCAAGCCGAGCCGGCGCTGGTCTCCGGCGACCCCACCATCCAGTCCATCGGGAACTACGAGAAGGTCGGCCAAATTCTGTCAGAGCCAGAACCCTCTAAAAAATGTACCGAGACTTCCAGAGTTGCTCATGGAATGGAGCTGACGAGCTGTGTTTTCAGGCGTACGTGTTCAAGTCGAGCAGCGGCGCCTGCGCGGCGTTCCTGTCCAACTACCACACCAACGCCGCGTCGCAGGTGGTGTTCAACGGGCGGCGCTACGACCTCCCGGCCTGGTCCATCAGCGTGCTACCGGACTGCAAGACCGCCGTGTTCAACACGGCGACGGTGAGCGAGCCGTCGGCGCCGGCGAGGATGAGCCCCGTGGGCGGCTTCTCGTGGCAGTCGTACAGCGAGGCCACCAACTCACTGGACGACCGCGCCTTCACCAAGGACGGCCTGGTGGAGCAGCTCAGCATGACGTGGGACAAGTCAGACTACCTGTGGTACACCACCTAGTGAGTGATGGCATCCCTGAACTGAGCCTTTCCTCCTCCACTTCTCTCTGTCTCTGATGAACACAGCAGTTACATGGTCGATCTCTGCGTGCTGACCTCTGAATGTTTCAATGCAGCGTGAACATCGACTCGAACGAGCAGTTCTTGAAGTCCGGACAGTGGCCGCAGCTGACCATCTACTCCGCCGGCCACGCCCTGCAGGTGTTCGTCAACGGCCAGTCCTACGGTACCGTCTCCGTCTGAATCTTGTTCTTCTTTTAGAAATGCATCTCTCTGCAACTGCAACCCATACCAATATTGCATCGCCCCGTTTATTTACTGATGAAACATTTATTGGTGTTGTTCAATGGCAGGCGCCGCGTATGGCGGCTACGACAGCCCGAAGCTGACATACAGCGGGTACGTGAAGATGTGGCAGGGCAGCAACAAGATCTCCATCCTCAGCGCAGCAGTCGGCCTCCCTGTAAGCTCACCGGAAATTCAGATTCATCAATCATCTCGTCATTGCACTCTTCTTCTTCTTCTAGAATTTCAGAGCTCTGACTACCTGTAATAAGCCTGAAACTTAACATGTGCAACCTCCTGTGTTTGGTGACCCTGCAGAACCAGGGCACCCATTACGAGGAGTGGAACGTCGGCGTGCTCGGTCCGGTGACGCTGTCCGGCCTGAACGAGGGGAAGAGGGACCTCAGCAACCAGAAATGGACCTACCAGGTACCAGCTGCTCATTTGCTCTGTTACTCTGAAGTCTGAACCTAGACACACACACTGACTGACTGATCTCGCCGCGCACGCAGATCGGCCTGCACGGCGAGTCGCTGGGCGTGCACTCCGTCGCCGGGAGCTCGTCCGTCGAGTGGGGAGGCGCCGCCGGGAAGCAACCCTTGACATGGCACAAGGTCAGTGGTCTACATGATCTCTACTTTGCCACCCACCACACGTAACAAGGCTCCCATTTCTGAAACCACGTGCGTGTGTGACTGTGATCGTCTTCAGGCCTACTTCAACGCGCCGTCCGGCACCGCGCCGGTGGCCCTGGACATGGGCAGCATGGGGAAGGGCCAGGCGTGGGTGAACGGCCACCACATCGGGCGGTACTGGTCGTACAAGGCCTCCGGCGGCAGCTGCGGCGGCTGCGGCTACACGGGGACGTACAGCGAGACCAAGTGCCAGACCGGCTGCGGCGACATCTCCCAGAGGTACTACCACGTCCCGCGCTCCTGGCTCAACCCCAGCGGCAACCTGCTGGTGGTGCTCGAGGAGTTCGGCGGCGACCTGTCCGGAGTCAAGCTGGTCACCAGGACGACATGATCGGAAATGGAGATCAAGTTGTGAATAATTTGCTGGGAAGAGAATTAGAGAAGGGAGGGCACACACACATGACACCAATTCTTTCTTGCTCATACGGTATCTATAGATACGGCGTACATACGGACACAATTCGTGCTCACTATACGTACGTATACAGATTTAAAAGGGTGGTATTTATTGGAGATCTGTTCTTGGAGTTGGGCGTCGTCGTCGGCACGGCTGCAGGAACTGCAGCTAAAGGCCGGCCGGTATACAAGTCAGCTCTTGGGTAGTAGTAGAATAATTTTGCTCTGCAGTCTGCATGGATCTCACCGACTTCATTTTCTTAGTAGAAATTTTCAACATTGGGTTGTAAATGGGGTTATTATTTATTCCTACAATTATGTATGATACCTTATTGTGTGAATGGTACAAGAGAAATAATGATTCTTTTCCCACATCTTGGTCCTTTATTTCCTTGAACTTCCTTTTTTTCCTTGAACTTCCTTTTTTTTCCCTTGAACTTCCTTTATCCCGACCCATTGAATTATGCAAACAATGATGAAACAGTTGAAGCCAGACCTAGGGATGAAAGATCAGTAACCACTGCTTGCAACTGCCAGGTGCTCACTCCCAGTGTCACTGAGCTCCCTCTTGAGAAACGCCTGGAGCCCTAGACTGGTCCAGTCTATTGGCCCACAGGATCACCGGCTCAGGTGAGTCGACCACTCACCAGTCTTGCCGAGCACCCGCTAGTGTTGCCGAGCACTCACTAGCTATGACGACCACGAACAAGCGTTGTCCGACCACACACACTATGGCTAAAGGTAGAAGAAAAGAGAGAACAGATACACAGTACAAGCACCAGCGTTGGCCGGAGCCCTGTATAGGAGATGGCAAATCTGAACTCTCTTTGTTGAGTTGCAGTGGCAAACTACATATACAACTCTATCCATCTAGTCCTAGTACAACTCCCATGCTGCAACAGTGACTAGAAAACACAGCAGGACTAACTTTTGCGCCTGTCCCTGCATGTGGCTACAGTACGGCAGGTGAGCCTTTCGGCGCCTGCCTCTACAGTGGCTACAATACCACAGCAAGGAGCCTTTTCAGCGCCGCCTTCCCTTGTTGTGTGTTCACACAAGAAAGCAGTAGATTATCTAATAATTCTTCCCATAATCCTACTGCTATCCCTTTTACCCCCTCCATGCCGATCATCTCCTTCAGCTCCGTGAGTCAAAGACGTCCGAGCGGCTTGGTGAGGACGTCCACGAGTTGCCGACCAGTTTCGACGAACTCGATGACGATCTGCCCTCCATCGACACAGTCCCTGAGGAAGTGGAACTTTACATCGATGTGTATGCTCCGGTCGTGCAGAACTGGATTTTTCGGGAGGGCGATGGCGGGCTGGTTGTCCACCATCAGTGCTGGTGGGTGAGCTTCCACATCGGTCAGCTTGCCCAGCAGCCGGCGCAGCCACACAACTTGGCACGCCGCTGTGGCCGCCGCTACGTACTCTGCCTAGCACGTAGATAGCGCCACCACTTTATGTTTCAGCGACAGCCATGAAATTGGAGCCGACCCGAAAAAGACGAGCACTCCAGAGGTGCTCCGCCGCCCGTCGATGTCCCCCGCCATGTCTGCATCGCTGAACACAGTGAGTTGCAGCCTACTCCCGTCGGTCTTGGGGAAGATGATCCCCTGATCCACCGTCCCTTTGACGTAGCGCAGTAGCCGCTTCACCGCAACCCAGTGATTCTCTCTGGGATCCTCCATGAAGCGACTGATGTAGCCCACAGCGAACGCAATGTCCGGCCTCGTATGGACTAGGTAGCGCAGACCGCCGACGATGCTCCAGTAGAGTGTTGCATCCACCTTCGCCGTGGTGCTGGCATTTGTCAGTTTTAGCCGCTCCTCCATCGGAGTCACGCATGGCTTGCACTCAGCCATGCCGCTTCGCTCCAACAGCTTCGAGGCATACTCGCTCTGACAGAGCATGAGTTTCTTCTTCCCCTGTCTCACCTTGATACTGAGGTAGTAGGAGAGTGCGTCGAGATCGCTCATTCAAAAATGAGCCGCCATCTTGCGCTTGAAGCTGTTGATGTCCTCCGCACGCGCGCCAGTGACAATCAAATCATCCACATACACGCCGACGACGAGCTCCTCCTTCCCCCATCGCCACGTGTAGAGCGCGTGCTCGGTTGCGCACCACTGGAACCCAAGCTCGCCCAGCGTGGCGTCAAGCTTGGCATTCCATGCTCGTGGGGCCTGCCGTAGCCCGTAGATCACCTTGCGCAGTCGGAGCACCCTGTGCTCCTCTCCCTTGACGGTGAAACCTAGAGGTTGGCTGACGAAGACCGTCTCCACCAGTTCACCGTTGAGGAAGGCCGATTTAACATCCAAGTGATGGACGCGCCAATCCTTTGCTGCTGCCAAAGCTAGTAGCAAACGGACTGACTCCATGCGCGCTACTGGCGCAAAGACTTCCTCGAAGTCGATGCCCTCACGTTGAACAAAGCCTTGGGCGACGAGGCGCACCTTGTGCTTGACAATAGCACTGAGCTCGTCCCGCTTGACCTTGCACACCCACTTCAGGCTGATCGGACGGTATCCTAGAGGTGGATCGATGAGCTACCATGTCTCGTTTTTCTCGATCGCCTTCATCTCCTCCAGCATCGCCCGTCGCCAGTTTCCATCGCGCTCGGCTAGCGCAAACGTGGGTGGTTCCTCTACGCTGACGAGCAGCAACTCTTGATCATTAAGCAACCGACCAGTCAGGCCTGAGGGCCCTGTGCCGCCGACGATGTCGTCTAGCCTACAGAACCGCACCTCCTCACCTTCGTGGAAGGCATCCACGAACTCAGTGATGTCACTTGGAGGTGAGACGAACTCGATCAGTGTTGATGGAGTTCCCTGTTCCGCCTGAGTGCTCAGCACCCTGGTTGCAGTGCTCGGCACTACTTTTAGATAGCTCGTCACTACTCCTACAGTGCTCGGCACCACTGTAGGAGTGCTCAGCCTCAGTCTTGGAGTGGTCGGCACCACTGCAAGATCTCTTGGCTCCGCTATGGGAGTGCTCGGCACCCATCCTGGAGTGGTCGCCACCACTGCAGAACCTCCCGACACCACTCCTGGCGTACTCGGCATCCCTCCAGGAGTGCTCGGCATCCCTCCCGAAGTGCTCGGCACTACCCCAGGAGTGCTCGGCTCTGTTGCTGGAGTGCTCGGCACCCCTCCCGGAGTGCTCGGCACCTCTTCCCCAGTGTCTCCACCACCATGGATGACCAGGTGCTTGACGACGAAGGTGCTGGTGAAGCTGCCAGCTTCCCCCGTGCTCGGACTGTTCCAGTCCTAAGCTGCCTTCTTGCCGAACACGACGTCGCGCGAGACAAGTACCTTGTCTCCGCGTGGCTTGTAGAGCTGGTACGCCTTAGTACCCTTCACGTAGCCTAGGAACACCATCGGTGTGCTCCTGTCCTCCAGCTTGGTAAGGATCGGCTTTGTCTTTCTGACGTGGCCGATGCAGCCGAATGTCCGGAGAAAGGACATGCTCGGCTTGCGCCCACACCAAGCTTTGAATGACATTTTGCCCATTAGGACCTTGGTCAGAGCGCGGTTGAGGATGAACACCGCCATGGTCACCGCCTCACCCCAGAACCTTGTCGGCATGCCTTTGGCCTTCATCATGGATCGAGCCATGCCGACCACCGTCTGGTTCCGCCTCTCCACCATGCCATTCTGTTGTGGCGAGTACGGTGCGGTGTGGTGTTGCACCACACCCTGATCCACGTAGTACGCAACGAACTCTACCGAAGTGAATTCGCCGCCACGATCAGTCCTCAGCATGCGGAGCTTCTTGCAGCTCTCGGCCTCCGCACGCATCTTGAACTTCTTGATCGCCGCCGCCGCTTCGTCCTTGCTCGTCAGGAGTTGTAGCCACATGTAGCGACTTCAATCATCCACGAGTAGGAGGAAGTACCACCGATCACCGTTTGTAGCTGGCGTGATCGGCCCGCAGAGGTCGTCGTGGATGAGCTCGAGAGCGTCCTTCGCGCGATACTTGGCTGCCTTTGGGATTGATAGCCTCCTCTACTTCCCGGTCAGGCAGCTGTCACACAGCTCGCCTCCGTGCTTGATGTGGGGTATCCCTTGGACCATCTTGTCCAGCCGACCAATCGCGTCGAAGCTGAGATGTCCAAACCGGGCATGCCACAGCCATAGTTCCTCGATGTGCCTTGCCGCCATGCACATCGACTGCTCTACCTTCAGGTCGAGCGGGTACAACCAGTTCAGGGACCTCTTCACCTTGGCGAGAAGTCGCTGCTCCCGGTCCTTGATCCTAAGGACTCCGTCCTTGATCAGTACCTCGCTACCGCGCTCATCCAGCTGACCAATACTGATGATGCTGGAACGCAGCTGTGGGATGTAACATACATCCGTTAGTGCACGGTGCTCCCTGTTCTGGCACCTGAAGATGATGGTGACGCGCCCTTGGATTGCCACCCTTGAGCCGTCACCAAACTTCACCGTACCGGTAACATCGTCGTCTAGCTCGGAGAAGGATGCTTTGGAGCCCGTCATGTGGTTACTGGCACCAGAGTCCAGATACCACCGCTGCTCCTGGTCGGCGCCCACACGTCCGAGGTGGACTTGGGCGCGCGGTTCGTCGAGGTTGACAGCCTTCAGGGCCTTCCTAGGTCCTTCCACCGTCGCCACCTCTTCCTTCTCCTCGGCCTCGACGTCGTGCAGTGCACAGAACGTCGCCATCAGGATAGTGGTCTCATCATCATCATCAGCTTGCGCCAGATGAGCCTCAGCCTTCTTCTCCTGCTTGCGAGTTGGGCACTCCCGTGCCCAATGGCCTGTCTTCCCGCAGCGCCTGTTGGCGTTGGGGTCGACTTGCTTCTTCATCTCTGAAGAAGCCTTGCCGCGGCGCTTGCCATCGCCACCGTGGCTAGAGGAGGCTGCCTTCTCAGAGTTCCTCCGAGCAGTCCACTCCTCTTCTGTCAACAGCAGTTTGCCGTTGTCCTTCGTTGCTGTCGCCTGCTCCAGGCGCTCGTCCACCGCCCACAGACGGCCTATCACATCCTCAATAGTGAGGGTGGACAAGTCCAACATCGTCTCTATGGAGAGAGCGATCTAGATGTACTTTGCTGGCACGGAGTGGAGGTACTTGGAGACTGCCTCCTCTTCATCGATGGTGATGCCGTGGCTCTTCAGCTTGCTTATGAGCGTCTGCCGGCAGAGGGAGAAATCCTCCACCATTTCACCATCCCTGAACTTGAGGTTGGCGTACTCCTGCTTCAGAAGCTGGGCCGTCGTCTTCTTTGCTCGGTCGGAACCGACGCGCATCGCCGCAATAACCTCCCACGCCTCCTTAGCAGAGCTCTTCGCCCCCAACGGCTCCCTGTACTCCACCGGTACAGCAGCGAGGATAGCCTCCAGCGCTGACATGTCATCTTCCTCATTGTCGGTGCCCTTGTCAACAGTATTCCAGAGCCGTCGGGCTCTGAGCTTGACTTTCATAGTCACCGACCACTCTCCATAGTTGGTGCGAGTCAGCGTCGGTCAACTGGTGTCGCTGACCTCCCGCACCGTGCGAACAACGACCTCTGGTCGTGGTTGGGCAGCCACAGCAGTGCCACTGCTGTCGCCCATTTCCGAACCGTTCATCATCGCCAGAGGTTAGTCCGCCGACGGCGCTTAACCTAGCTCTGATACCACTTGTTGGCCCACAGAATCACCGGCTCAGGTGAGTCGACCACTCATCAGTCTTGCCGAGCACCTGTTAGTGTTGCCGAGCACTCACTAGCTATGCCGACCACGAACAAGCGTTGTCCGACCACACATACTATAGCTAGAGGTAGAAGAAGAGGGACAACAGATACACAGTACAAGCACCAGCGTTGGCCGAAGCCCTATATAGGAGATGGCAAATCTGAACTCTATTTGTTGAGTTGCAGTGGCAAACTATGGGCTCGTTCGGCTGGTTGAAAAACCAGCCGGATTTCACTGTACGTGGACGAAAAAAACTGTTCACTCTCTCACAAATTCCTCCAGATTCCTCCAAATTCCTCCCAGCGAACAGGGCCCATATATACAACTCTATCCATCTAGTCCTAGTACAGCTCCCATGCTGCAACAGTGACTAGATAACACAGCAGGACTGACTTCTGCGCCTGTCCCTGCATGTGGCTACAGTATGGCAGGTGAGCCGTTCGACGCCTGCCTCTACAGCGGCTACAGTACCACAGTAGGGAGCCTTTTCAGCGTCGCCTTCCCTTACTGTTCACACAAGGAAACCGTAGATTAACGATAGATTATCTAACACAGTCTCCTGACAGGAGAAGCCTGCAGTTAGCACAAAGTTGTTTAGTACGGAGTAGTATTTGGCTGGCTCCGGCTAGACTGAGGAGTTGGTGACCAATTCCTATCTTCACCCAACCACCATGCATGGCATGTATTACACATGTCGGCTCGCAGTTGCAGCTTGCATTGCATCCATGATCCATGTACTTGCGTTTGCATAACGGCCTTAGGATGATACTACATGGTGGTGGCCGGTGGGTCGACCAAACGTCTCGTCAGGCAAGGCAACCGATTTTGCATGTGGTGCCGATGGCACGTCCACGTCAATAATTCTGGCGGTTGGCACCGCACGCTAGAAAAAGGGTTTCGTGATTGCCCGTGCTGCTTGTTCGTTGTTCGTGCCATCGTGCGCCTTCTTTTTAGTCCTGGCTGAGTGGCTGATGATATATATCTATAGGACAGTCGTAGTTGATGTCTGCGTCAGGTCAGGAATTCCTTCGTTCCAAAAATATAAACTATACTATTTTTATGTCAGATTTCATTATATTTAACTTCTATTTGCAACCGTGTTTGTAAAAGAATTCATAAACATCTGCAATATCAAATTGGATTTATTAATCCATCATGGAATATTTCTTGATATCACATTTATTTGGTATTTTCTATGAAATTGTTAAAAAAAAAAGGCTATTGAAATTTGGCATAGAACGAGACTAGAGTGAGCACAATCCTTCAGTTTTTTGGTACCCATATAGGAGGAGAAAAGTGAGAAGATTAGAGGACGTGGAAGTGGTGCAAATGCGACACGTGAGCTCAATGCCCTCAAAGAGTGCCGGGACTAGAGTGAGCACAGTCCTCCAATTTTTGGATACACATATATGAGGAGAAATGTGAGAAGAATGGAGGATGTGGAAGGGGCACAAACGCAATGCGTGAGCTCAATGCCCTCAAAGAGTACCGGGAGGAAGTAGTACTTAAAATTAATAGTCAAGGTTAGAAAATGTTTGACTTGGACAAAACTAACGCAACCTCTAAAAAAGAAAAAGAGACCAGTGACACAATTAAATCTTGCCGAGGTGAGCTACACCATAAATGGCCATGTTAGGTCATGTCTATTTATTAGGTGGATTAAGGCCAAACTATGAGTAATTTGTACTACTCTTTTGGTCCTCAAATCTAAGGTATCTCATGAATTTTAGGATAGATTATGAGGTAATGCAAATGACACATGTAACCCTTTCTTAATTATCGAGATATTGTGCTTAGAGTAAGTACAACAATTGGCTTATATAGCTAAGCTAATCAATACTTTTGCTGATATAGATGAGAGAAGAAAGAAGAGAGAAGAGAGCTTTGCATTGGTTCTCGTCCAAGCAACAAGCTAGGCACGAGAAGCTATGCAGTGGTGGGCCCAAAACCCATACAAAATTATATGTGAGGGGGATAAAAAAGAGAATAGGAGAAATGGTGGCACATAAATTCTTTTGTCTTTTTTAGTACATAGCTTTTAACGTATCTGGATATTGTATATATTTATGTGCATACGAAAAACTATGTGTCAAAAAACACAAAATATTTTATAATTTAGAATAGAGGGAGTAAGTTATACTCCCCTATTTCAAATTATAAGATATTTTAGCAAAGACTATACTTAAAAGAATTAAAACATCTTATAATTTAAAAAGCGGAGGGCGGATTTATAAAGTTCTTAAAAAATGGAGGGAGTATTTAAAAAATTGGAAGCCTGCTCTTTTTTTTTTTTGTCCTGGCTTAGTGCCTGATATCTATAGGACAGTAGCTGATGTCTGCCTCAGGTCAGGAATTCCTCCGTTGGAGTATTTCTATGTCAGAATGTCAAATTTCATTTAACTTTATTTGCAACTGTGTTTATAAAAGAAATTCATAAATATTTGCGCAAACCTTTTGCGTATTCGAGAAAAAAATAAACATCTGCGATATCAAATTAGATTTATTAAATCCATCATGGAATATTTCTTGACATCACATTTATTTGGTATTTTCTATAGAATTGTTAAAAAGAAGGCTAAAGAAATTTGACATAGAACAAGACTAGAGTGAGTACAGTCCTTCAATTTTTGGGTACCCATACAAGAGGAGAAAAGTGAGATGAATAGAGGATGTGGAAGGGGCGCAGACACGACGCATGAGCTCAATGCCCTCAAAGAATGACATGAGGAAATAGTGACTTAAAATTAAGTCAGAGTTAGAAATGTTTGACATATATAGAACAAAAAAAAACAATACGACGCCTAAAAAAAGAACAGAGAAAGTAGTGACACAATTAAATCTTGTCGAGGTGAGGTACCCCATAAATGGCATGTTAAACCTGTCTATTTTTAGGTGTATTAAGCCCAAACTATGAGTAGTTTTACTACTCTTTTCCTGACATACAAGGTATCTCAGTCATTCTATGACAGATTATGGGGGTAATGCAAATGACACATGTAACCTCCCTTGATTATAGATACTTTGTGCTTAGAGCAAGTACAACAATTGACTTATAGCCAAGCTAATTAATATTTTTACTGATGTAAAAAGAAAAGAAAGGAGAAAAAATGAGTTTGGCTCTCATGCAAACAACAAGCTAGCACGAGAGGATATACAGTGGTGGACCATAATATGTGAGGAGGAATAGGAAAGATGATAGAAGAAATGGTGCCACATAATAATAATAAAAGTTTCTATAGACAAATAGAAAACAACTATTGTATCCCCTCCATTTCAAATTATAAGTCGTTCTAGCTTTTTTAGATACGTAGCTTTTGCTACGCATCTAGATATATACAATGTTTAGATATATAACTCTTACTATGTATCAAGAAAAGTCAGAATGAATTATAATTTAGAATAGAGGGAGTAGTTTATTAACTTTTATAACTTTTATAACTTGACTATAGCCAAGCACTTAAATCTATTATTGACCTTACTCTTACCACGTTTGAGTCTGATGGTAGACATCAATGTATATCTATGCGTATAGCAAAAGCTATGTATCTAGAAAAGTCAAAATAACTTACAAATTTGGAATGGATGCAGTATGTGATTGAGACTTTTGAGGAGCTAGTTCACCTAAAATACCTTATAATTTGGGACGAATTTTAAATGCTCAATACCTTATATTTCAGGACGGAGGAAGTAGTACGCTAAATCTTTTATTTAGGTTATTCTGGTGGATTAGGCCATAAATGACTCATAGATTTTTAGATATCACTACTATAATATATCTTTTCCGAAGCGTTTGCCAAATGGCCTAGGAGGCGGGCGGGCCGATTGCCCGCCACGGTTATTAGGTGGCTGGACAGCCAGCCCAGCAACTGCCTCGGTTAATTATTAACCGAGGCGGACAACCTAAAAGGCCTACCTCGGTTAATATATATTAACCGAGGCGGACATCCTAACACAACAGCCTCGATAAATCATTAACTGAGGCGGGCATTCTAACTCAACTACCTCGGTAAATCAGGCCCATCCCGCTAGCCCACACGAGCCCACTACTATCACCAATATATAAACGCAGGGGTTTGGGTTTTCCACTCCTCGCTTCTGTCTCCCCATCCCGTAGTCGAGTCCGAGCGGCGCCCCCACGGAGGGAGAGCCCGACCGCGCGCCCCTCGGGAGGGAGAGCCTGACGACGCCCCTCCACTCTCTCTCCCTCACACTCTCCCTCCCGAGCCCCTCTCCCTCCATACTCCGACAGCGGCATGGGCGGCTCCCTTTGCGGCGTGGAGGCGAGGAGGACCACCGGCGCGCCTCCCTCTCCCTCCGGGAGCGCGGCCTTCCTCTCGCTTCGACGAGCAGAGCAGCGGCGGTGCAGGTCCGGAGGCTCCCTCTTCTCCCTCCCCTCCGCGGATCCGGCGGCGGCGTGCGCGGGGCGGCGGATCGGGCATGCAGGGGTGGCGGTGCGAGGCCCAGATCCTTCCCTGGTGGTGGATCCAGCAACCCGTGCAAGAGATCCATCAGCGGCAGCACGTCCAGGTACGGCCTGGATCTGACCGACGACGAGCAGGTGATCGGATCCAGCCAGTGGGTGCCCAAATCTAGCAGCGGGTGCCCGGATCCGGCGGCGGTTGCGGCGCGCTGATACAGCTGCGGCAGCACCTAGATGGGCTCGACGGACCTATCCATGGATTTTTCTCTTTTTTTGTTTTTTTATTTGATTAACCGAAGCGTAACCGTGACCTTCTGTTCGAGGTATTTACGTTGCCCGCCTGAGTTAATCTAAAATGCCCGCCTCAGTTAAACTTACGGTAGTAGTGTATACAAATGTTTCCTTAACATACTACTGCAGTCTACGAATGTGATCCCTGCTCTAAACCGCCGTTGCTTGGCGCAAGTGAGAGCAATATAACCCACATTTATTCCGGTATGTCATGGTGGCACTATTGCCTTCAGTGATGGTTGGTTGCTGAGGTCAGTTTTATTAGAGGTTTTATATCTTAGTTTTCAAGGTTTTTAAGTGTTACAAATAATATAGATTAATTTCATCTTCAATAAAACTTATTTTACTTTTACAACACTTTGATTATTTTTTTTCTTCATTAATATTTTACGTATCAGCATATTTACTACTTCATACAATTCAAATTATAAATGGTTTTGGCTTTTACATATTTAGACATGGTGTATATCTAGATGCATAACAAAATCTATGTATTTATAAAAAAGCTAAAACGTCTTATAATTTCAAATAGAATAATAAGTTACACTTTCGCATTCCAAATTGTAAGATATTTTAGTAAAGATTGTACTTTTGAAAAATAAAACGTCTTATGTAATTTCAAAAATGGAGGGAGTATTTATAAAGCTCTTATGAAACTTGCGCCGAGACTTCAGTTTTTCCCTCCCCTTTTAACGTCATCAATCATCAGAATTCATCAGAACAAAAACGCGGGAAACCTTCCCGCGATCCCCAAATGGAGCAATGGCTGCCGCTGTTCCGCCACCTCCTCGTCTCGCCCGCCGCCAACGCCGCCGCTTTCTCCTCTCCCCCCTCTTCTGGAGACTGCCCCAGCGCGCCACCCCCGGCCGCCGCGCTCCTGCGCCTCCTCCTCTCGCCAGCGCCCACGCTCCCCGCCTCCGCCTCCGATCCCACGGCCGCCATCCTCTTCCAGACCCTACCGCCCTTCCTCCAGTCCCAGGCGCTCTCCTTCCTCGCCTCCTCCGCTGACCTCCTCGACCCGCACCTCCTCCGCACCCTCGCCGCCCGCGTCCTCTCCGCCCCGCCTGGCAGGTATGGACTATGGGTCCGCCGCGGCGCCCGCCACCTGATCGACGGATTGCCTGAAGAGGAAGGCGTCCCTGGCGTTGCCTCCGACGAGTTCATCGATGGGTTTCACGATCCGCCAACGTGGCTTAAAGAAGCGGCCGTGCGGGCGCATCCTGTCCTGCCGTGGCTCCCTGTTGAATGCCGGACCTTGATGGGGAGCGGGAGCGGGACCCGTGCTGGTCGTGATGGTGGGGATGGTTTGGACGGGATTGGGTTGGAGACCTTGGTGTTGGTGCAAGACGAGGACGTGGAGATGCAGGAGGCGCCTGGACGTGTTCTTCCTCAAGCTCCTCCGCTTGAGGACTCAATCATGCAGAGGGTCCTGGCTATGCGGAAGGAGATTGTGACAGTGGAATCTGTCTTGGCCGCCCAGCGGGTGGCGAAGGATTTGCAGGATCTTTGCGTTGAGTCCAGGAATGCTGCTGAAGTGCTTAGCTTAGTACGGCCGTGGGAAGCCAACGATGACACTCTGAGGGTCCTGCTTTCCAGCTTAGTGCTTGAGGGAGATGGAGTGGATGGAAAAGGACCAGCACTTGTTCTGTGTTCTGTTTTCCTACCACAGTTACTCGAGCTTCAAAGACCAGCGTCATCGCTTCTCCTTTCCACTGCATTGGGTCTCTGCAAGCGCCACCCAGCTGCAGCACTGGAAGCTGTACTCTTTCCACTGGTTCTTAGAAAGGGCGGGCTAAATGTTCCCCAGTGTGATGTGCTAACACGTATTATCAAGGAATGCATGCATCCACTGCACGTCACTGCTTTCTGCCATAGGCTGCTTTCAGGAGAGGAACAAGAGAGGAAACCGGTTTGTATGCCTCAGCATCAGGAGAGTATTGGTACTAATTTGGTCTGGACAGAATCTCTGTTCACACTATTTTACAACATTCTCAGTCAAGATATTTGCTTGACACCGAGCACCGTTGGTGAGCTAATTTATGTGATTGATGACCAGGCATCAAAGTTCCCGAGGTCATTGAAATTTGGCAACTTTCTGAAGTGCTTCGTGTCAAAGTGTTGGCATGAATGTAAGCATCAGAGGGGTTTACTCGAGAGAGCTGCTGAGAGAACCAACACTTTCCTGACTAAAGCTGTATTGGCAAAACTGCGCCCTGCAAGTTGAATTTATACTGCTAAGGCATTTAAACTCGAACAACTCTACATTTCTACTTAGATGAACTGAATGTTTAATTCTCTTGGAAGGTCTGTTTAATTTTATAGAAGTACTCCTATGCATGTGTGGTGCTTTAACATCTGCTAACTTCAAAACATACAGCTTCTTAGTTTTTAAACCATACAAACTGAAGATTGGTTCATATACAAAGCAACTAACTTATTATTGTGTATATATGTTAATTCTTAGTGTTTATAAGATTCTTAATTAAATAATAGATTGGCATCTTCATAGCTAACATGACATTTTACTGTCTGAAGAAACCCACATGTAATATATTACATTAAGTACAAGTAGTGTAAGCTGTTTATTCTTCAAACAGAGAAACACAAAGTAAAATAACACTTTGCTGTTCCTTAGGAGCACTACATACAAACGCATCTACACACTGATGCAGTATTGCTGAACAAAATATTTCTTTTCTCCAGGCTTCTGATGTGATTCACTTCAATATTGCCTTTGTAGTCTGGAACCTTGATACCTTATCACTAAACTTGGTAGTAGAATAGAAATTAAGGTAGTCTTGGAAACGATATTGGCTAGGATATGTAAGCTTTGGAGCTGGGTAGATTATGGCATCGGCACCAGGGTTATAGAATGTTGCAATAGACAGGCGGCTCCCATTCTTATTTGGAAGGACCTGATGGCATATGCTCTTGTAGATTCCATTGGTCATCACTTCAATCTGATCTCCAAGGTTTACAAAAATTCTATTGCCTTCTGTTGGAGGTATTGCGATCCACTTACCATCTTTCAGAAACTCCAAACCTGGGACTAACTCATCTTGAAATAGAAGTATGATCCCCCCAGCATCAGTGTGTTCCCTGAGGCCCATCGCAAGCTCTGGATGACTGCACCTGGGATACTTTGCCACCTTGATGCCTACAGAAGGTTTAGAAAATGCCTTCTGGATATAATCCTTGTCCAGCCCAAGATTTTCACTCATAACTGCTGCAAGCTGTTCAGCCAATTTGATTACTTCTTCTGCATATTCAAACACTGTTGCACTGCACAGTTCATTGGATCATGTTAGTTTGATTTACAATTTTGTGATTTATAGTTCATAACAGATGACTGCTAGACTTGGTAAAATGTGTTTCTTCTATTTAAACTTCGCACTCACCGAAGCAGCTCAGGAATATCATGACTGTTTGATTTTGGCTGATGACGGTACATGAAACTGCACTCCCAGTCAACATTTGATGAAGCTTTCTCGTAATCTAGGATATTTGCTTTCTCCGAACTGTAGAAGTTCTTCTCCATGTCTTGTTCATAGTGTTTGTTCACCAGATCCTTCATTTTATTCATGAGGCCCTCATTGACTCCATGATTCTCAAGCTGCCATGCAGTTTAGCATGCAATACGTTAGAAAATATAATGAAATTCTCCTCATCTAGACAATGATGATGCACATTTTGTTACTTACCCAAAAGAAACCCCATTGCGCACAGGCATTATGGAGGAGTGAAAGTGTCTCTGACCTCTTCTCGCCATGCAGCTGATCCATCCTTATCACTGGAATCTCCATTTCCCGAAACACTGGTGTGTTGCAGTCTAACCTAACCAGATGTGCTGTCTGCTCTTCTCAAGTTGGTACGCTACATCTACAGCAGGCCAGGTATTTATAGTGGCCTAGATAGGAATGTTGGGAATATCCCTTTTCAGATTGTTAACATGATGTTGTTTGAGAATGAAGGAAACCTTGCTTTCTTATGAGGTTTATGTAGAATCATGCCCAAATACATTGCACTATTCCCATATGATTTAGCTAAGATAACCTATGTGGCATCCTTGGTAATTCATCAACATGGTTGACCTATGATCACAGCATGATTGTTATTTGTTTATTCTGTTTTATTTACTTCCATATAAAAATGAGTGGTAGTGCATGTTATCTACTGAGATGACTACTCTTGCTGCCAGTCATGGTATGGTAACGATCGCTGATATTGGGAGGAGTGAAATCTCAGGTTTGAGATCTCTTTCAAGTCAGACTAATCATGGCAGTTAGCTTGACTTTGTGATTCAGTGGATGCGGACCTGTGAGCAGAGTCAATCACAAAATAGTTAAATTGAACTCGAAACTATTCGTTGCATTTCGTTTGTCGATGCAACCCTAGATTTTCTCAGAGATTTGCTGGATCGTGTCTGTACTTTTTTTTTAAGCAGCACCTGTTGGATGAATTTGCTGTTAGATGCATTCATCTTATCGCAACCGTTTTTAATCTTCCTTCTTGATTCACATAATTTGATATGCTTTTGGAATTTGGACGGGGCTAATATCTCTGCCGTGTGCTGCTGCCTGAGCGCCTGAGCGGCATGCCATAGATACATGGCGGAGAGAAATCTCGGCAAGCACCCGCGCCCCCGGAGACCGGGCGGTGCGCGTCTGGCACTCGGGCGGTCACGGACGGCAGAAGGCAGCCTACGCGGAGCAAGTGGAAGTCTATTGCGGAGGAACGGCCCAGCCGCATGCAGAGAGGACGGGCCGACGGGGGCTTTTGCTCCAGGCCCAGGTGCCAATTAGGGCGTAATTGTGTGTGATCCTAAAGTGTAATCGCGTAAGTTAGCCCACGGTCTGCTTTCTTCCTTTTTTATAATAAATAAAGACACATAAAAAGAGTGCCTATTTCTCCCAAATTTTTTTTAAAAAGAGTGCCTAGCATATGATATTTATCTAATTTGTTCTTATAAGCATATTAAAAGTATCAACATTAAATAGCAATATTTTTTTACTAATATCGTTATATAAACATAGGAATAAGCTCATTTTATATTCATGGATAGTATCACTACGTGTTCTATCTTCAAGTAGTGCAGTACCCCTCGAACGATCGTGACTCGATGTGGCAATGAAAGGAAGGGTGCGTGTAGTGCTCATGGTCACGAGCTCACGCGACTGATTGTTGCTCGGTGGTGGGTCCGATGGATATCGTAGTCAAAAGCCAATTGCTACTCCGTCCGGGCAGCTTTGTAAGGCGTTCTCTAGCTTTTCACATGGGCAGCTTGGTGTAAGGTATGGCACCTTGAACAAGAAGCGTGTTGCTTTGAGTTCCAGCAACCGTAGGAGTCAGTTGCTAGCTCTAAATCAACCTCTCCAATAATGTTAGTTTTTTATCAATGACTCATAGTATGATTAGACCTACGTGACACTCTTACATGTTCTAGGAATATGTGTATGAGCCTAGCTCTTGATCAAGAGCTATGCTTTTCTATCTCTTCTATTAAAATATGAAAAAATGCTAAGAGCTAACTTATGAGTTATGCATTACGGGTGCCCTGGATACATGCTACTAGACCATGCACTTGGGAACGAATCGTTGGCTCCATGCATGCATGAAATACTTTCCCCCCCCCATGATTTTCTCCGTTGAAGTGTTTGCTGCATGCATGCAGTTAATGGCGCACAGCTTCCCACCGTTCTCCTTGTATCTGGTATTTCCTCTTTTGCGTCTTAGAGTAAAGTACAATAATTCATTAAAAATTTAGTTAAACGTGAATAACTTTATCTGGCACGTTACTCATAGTTGCATGTTTTACTTGACAAGTGAGTATAAACTACCGCAGATCCGCTGCCGCGTCACAACGCGAGTCAGCAAGATGATGTCTTTTTTCAAGGTCACAGAGGTTCTGTGGTGCCTCTCTCTCTGTTGCTTTAGTAAGTTCAGTTCAGTAGTCCATTATGAGAGACCACCGTTGTGCTGCTGTCAGGCGAACCCAAAGCTCCACCACGACCGGCCGCCCACCTGAAATGAACAAAAGAAGGGGAAAACACTTAAATCCTGCCTATTCATAAGCCGATTTTTGTAATAAAAAAAAACTCTGACAAACGAGGGGTTATGACGGCCTCCAGGTTTTCCATTAAGAAGAATGATCTTCTCACACAGATCGAGAAAACTCTCGAACCCCCGTCCCCATCCTGACACAGGAGGTACCGTCACCCTATGAGAACTGGGCCGGAGCCTTTCACTGCGCTTTGGCTCATGGAAACGGGCGAGAGGATTTTTTTAATCTCAACCTGAAATTCGCTCTCACGGAAAGTCATGTCGCTGGGTCGCCTAACCGTTTGAGCTAGGCACCCTTTGGCTAAGCCGATTTTTGTAGCAGCTGATTTGGACCAATAATAATAGTCAAGAATCAAGATCAGCCTATAGTCCGCGTGAAGGTCCAGGATTTTTTTCCATGAAAAATAAGGTACAGAATTCTCCGTATCATCTTCCTCGACTCCGGCATCGTCCTGTTCTACTGCCAAACTCCCTTCATCTTGAGTTCCTGACACCCCATAATAAAGGGAGGGGGGGGGCAGTAACAACGGTTTGTTTGGACGATTGACGCGATACCTGTACGGCGCTGTAGCCGGCCCGTTGTAATCCGGGTTCGTTCGCGCCGGCGACGGTCCGCAGACGCATCACGTGGCTGACGGATCTTACCAGACTATCACTGACATACCAGTAGGCCCATTGTACTGGTGTACAATGTACTCCTCGAACTTATCAGCCGTACCGTTTCAACAAAATAATAGTGTTTCTCTCTCATAATAAATCAGAATAAGTGGACTTATCAGCTGTACCATTTTAGTAAAATAATAGTGTTTTTCTCTCATAATAAATCAGCATCAACATCAGCCGTTTTCCGGCTAGCCGAACAAGTTGCCAACTCTTTAATTGTTGTTCTTTGATTATCTATGACAAATGCCGATGTAGCATGACATCTCAAACGTTTGTCACTAGTACTGGAGTGGGACCTGGGACTGCCAAAGGCACTCGAGTCTTGTAAAGATTGTGTGGGGGTGGTGCCTGTGATGCTTTCTACAACAGCGACCCAACCCACAACCATGCTGATCTTATCTTGGAGAGGCTAATCTATATCTCGAGCTAGTTGAAGAACCTAGTCGAGGGTGCTACTTGGCGGGGGAGCCAAGTCGCACCGGCCAAAGTGAAGTCCCACTATCTCAACATTTATCTACAAGCGATCGGTAAGGGAGTCGCAGCCAACACTCCGAACGAGGACGTCCAAAACCTGCTAGAAGAAGTTAGCCGACTGTCGACGCCCTTGCCAAGTTAATCTTAAAGGTCATGTAAAGTAGTTACAATGTACTTAGAGTACTCCTGTACTCGGATGGCCGAGTGTACTTAATTATGTATATTATTAATAATTTTAAAGTTTGAATTATGTGATCCATTTTTTTTAGAGTGCCCCATCACTACCAGACCAGGGAAACTTCCTGTCGGCCAGAAACCGTCAGGAATGAACACAAAACCGTCAGGAAATATATTCCTAACGAGCAACCATAACGAACGCGCCGTCAGGGACAACTCCACATGAAAAACTGAGAATTCCTAGTGGCCGGCCGACAGGAAATAATTCCTTACGGCAACTCCTGTCGGTTCCAAACCCACCGGTGAAACCCACCGGCGATTCCAGTGTACTGTCAGCCTGACCAACAGGAATTCCCATCAGGAATCATAAACCGACAGAAATGAGCGTATAATTCCTATTGTTGCAGTGGTCAAGAGAAAAACCAGCAACAGGATTAAATTTCATTTTCCTGTCGCCCAGCCGTCAGAAAAATAATGATAGGAATCCCTTCCAAGTTCCTGACGGGAGTGGTGACAGGAATCAAGATCATGCTCATAGCCATCCATTTTGATTCCAGAAAAACAAAAAAATATTATTCTACCACTTGCATTTGGCATCACAGGCACAAATTTACACACATTCTAAATCCAAATTGCACATTACATTTCAAACCGGTTCACAAGTCCAAATTCACCACATTGCTCGAGAGTCTGACTTCAACGAGTCTTACATGCTAAGTAAGTTCAAGAGGCAAGACTTCACCGAGTCTAGCTGCTTACATGCCAATAGTTCAAGAGGCAAGACTTCAACAAGTCTAGCTGTTTACATGCCAACTAAATAACAGAGAGTGTGGGGGATATACCCCGGGTACCACAAGATGGTACATGGGCCGCACCATCCGAGGTGGCCCGGCCCGTAAGATCGAGGCGTGCACAGCAAGATTACAAGTTGTACTAGATATTGTAATAGTACCAAATATAATACTTTACTTGTAACCCTTCTCCTCCAAACTATATAAGGAGAAGCAGGGGTCCCCTAGTCGATATCTCCAACAGACCTCAATCAATACAGAATAATGAGACACAGGACGTAGGTATTACGCCAATACGGCGGCCGAACCTGTATAAATCTTGTGTCTTGTGCCTTCTGTAACCATCTGGTTCCTGATTACGCGCACCATCTACCGACAATCTACCATCATGGGCATACCCCTAGATGGACTGCCGACCATATTTCGTCGACAGTGGCACGCTAGGTAGGGGACCTATTTAGGGGTCTGTGCGTGCTGATCCCATAGCGAACTGGATGGATCTCAACCTCGACGTAATGTTCTCGGCGAAATCAACCTTCATCTTCGGTTTTTGCACAAGAATTTTCTTCACGTAAACGGACATCGGAGCTTGGCGGATCGCGGCGTCGTTCTTCAATCATCTACGAAGCGTCGGTGCATCCAATCTGCGCCACCACGACGTGATCCCAAAGACGACACGGCACTACATCCGTGCGGCGACCAACAAAGACCACGTGCGAGCCTATGGATTTCAACAAGATCATGCAAAGTGGCGCCGTGCTATCGATGATACATGCAACCATCGAAGGACGCGCGGCCTACTGACATGCATGCACGCAACCTCGCCATCGGCGTCTTCTCCGACTTCGCCGACCACCGAGGACTCGGCGACGCTACTATGTGGCGTTACAGACTCGTGTCGCATCCGCACGGAGTCCTACTCCAATTCGAATCGGACACAACGTCCAGCTGAAATCTTCATGGAAGCAAATCTGCATGCATGCAAGCAAATAAGGAAGGTGTACGTATACATCTACATGCAGGCCAACTACAGATCGCTGCGGCACTTGCATGTGCACACGCACATATGGCATCAAGCACGCTTCGGCCACGCCCCATCTGCTCCGCCGTACAGCATCGTTTCTCCGACCTCAATGATTTCACCGAATCACCTAAGGCCGATCACTAACATAAGGACGGCGTCGTTCGGACTACTTACTCCGCCGACCATGTCGACCACGGACCACGTCGACCACGTCTCGAGCGGCTCTGCCGAGCTCCGACCACATCAACCACGGACCACGTCGACCACGTCCCGAGCGGCTCTGCCGAGCTCCGACCACCTCGACCACCAGACCACGTCGCAATGATGATCGCCGCGAAGAACGGTGCTACGACAACCGCGACCACCGTTATGACGACAGGTCTGAAAGCTCGAGGACCGAACAACTTCATCACCGCCGACCAGATTTCTATCCAAAGATAAGTACACTTCTAATATTTATATTTAACACAATTTTCATTATGACGTTTCTCCACAACGTCCTTGTCGTGATTATTCTTCAAATAACGTTTGTCCATGTATACCATCTTAAATATAACATACAACTATACTTAATGCAAATCCTCGACCACTCATGTTGACGCTCGATGCCTCCAGAGACGGCCTTGTCTCCGGCTTCTCCCTACACGTGCACGAGCGTCGCCCCCTCTCGCGTTATGGGTGGTCGGCGCGCGGCTCTTTAGCGACGCTGTTCCTCCTACACGCAGCACGGGCTCCAGCGCCGACGTTATGGTTAACGGGCTAGCTAGGGTGGAGACTCGACTACATACTAATCTGGTGGACGGTTTATATTAAGTATAAACACAAACTTCACATTAACATCGATGTTTATAAAGCACCAACCGCTTTATCACATCATGCTCATTTGCAATGATCGCTTTGAAAGCGTCATACGCTATTTCTTCACCACTAATTTTTCTTCATAATTTATTATTTTGTACATCATGTACTACCATTCTACATATTTATATTGCAGTAATTTCGAGCTATGCTCGGGGACTTCGTCGCTGCCGCTTCTCGACCTCGCGCCGGGGGCGCCTCGATCACTCTCCGACCACAGCTGAGGGACTTCGTCGCTCGCTTCTCGACCTACGCTCGGAGACTGCCTCGATCACTCTCCGACCACAGCTCGGGGACTTCGTCGCTCGCTTCTCGACCTATGCACGGGGATTGCCTCGATCACTCTCCGACCACGCCTGGGGACTTCGTCGCTCGCTCCTCGACTGCGTGCTCGGGGATCGCCGACCACTCTCCGACCACGGCTCGGGGACTTCGTCGCTCGCTCCTCGACCTATGCTCGTGGGACGCCTCGACCACTCTCCGACCATGGCTCGGGGACTTCGTCGCTCGCTCCTCGACCATGCTCGGGGGACGCCTCGACCACTCTCCGACCACGGCTCGGGACTTCGTCGCTTCCTCCTCGACTGCATGCTCGGGGACCGCCTCGACCACTCTCCCACCACGGCTCGGGGACCTTAAATCTCTCGACTACATGCGATCGGGCGACTCGCATGACAGCTTGGGATATTTTTTCTCACTTAGACCTTGCTACAAGGCTCATACCTCACCTTCCAAAGAAGCTCGGGACTACATCGGTGCGATGCACTGCCGCGTGCATCTCGTGACGCTCGTATAACGATTGGATTCTCAACTTAACTGAATTTTTTTTGAGACCACGCACCACGTGCCTACGTCACCTACTACCAGGCTCGGGGACTAAGTGGGCACACTTCACCTTGCGGTGAATGTGCTTGTTTTTCGACCACTACGCCTCTGACAATCAAAGACGCCACGCTTCAAGACACCCTTACGTTTCTTCACAGAAACCCAAGTGGGCACACTTCCCAGGACGGAAATCTTTTTCTTTCTTCTTAAGAGCACCATTGAAAGGTCCTAATATGGCTAGAGGGGGGGGGTGAATAGCCTATTTAAAAACTACAAATCAACTAGAGCAATTTGATTAGTAAGACAAATAGCGAAATGCAAACTTGCTCTAGCTCTACAAGGGTTGCAAGCCACCTATCCAACAATTTTAGTTGCAATGATCTATTTGCACATAATCTACTTGACCACTACTCACTAAGAGCTCTCACAAAAGCTACACTAAAGAGCTCCACTAGATATGTTTAAAGCAC
Organism: Miscanthus lutarioriparius; assembly: GCA_904845875.1. Lineage (NCBI taxonomy): Eukaryota > Viridiplantae > Streptophyta > Magnoliopsida > Poales > Poaceae > Miscanthus > Miscanthus lutarioriparius. The sequence continues at coordinate 25,880,442 of CAJGYO010000019.1, read as the reverse complement.
AAGGCAAGCTCTCAATTCTAATTACACTAAAGAGCTTGCTATATCTAGTTTGCGGAAATGTAAATGAGTAAGTGAGACGATTATACCGCCGGGTCGTGGAGTGAACCAATTACACGATGAATATATAGCCAATCACTGAGAGAATGCAAATGACAAGAGACAACCGATTTTTCTCCCAAGGTTCACGTGCTTGCCAACACGCTAGTCTCCGTTGTGTCGACCAACACTTGGTGGTTCGGCGGCTAAGAGGTGTTTCACAAACCTCGTCCACACGATAGGACACCGCAAGAACCGACCCATAAGTGAGGTAACTCAATGACACGAGCAATTTACTAGAGTTACCTTTCGGCACTCCGCCGGGGAAGGTACAACTCCCCTCACAATCACCGAAGGCGGCCACGAACAATCACCAACTCGTGCCGATCCTTCACCGCTGCTCCAACCGTCTAGGTGGTGGCAACCAACAAGAGAAACAAGCGAAATCCGCAGCGCAACCCGAATACCAAGTGCCACTAGATGCAATCACTCAAGCAATGCACTTGGATTCTCTCCCAATCTCACAATGATGATGGATCAATGATGGAGATGAGTGGGAGAACTTTGGCTAAGCTCACAAGGTTGCTATGTCAATGAAAATATGCAAGAGTACTCCCTTGAGCCGGCCATGGGGCTATAAATAGAGCCCCCATCAAATAGAGCCGTTGTACCCCTTCACTGGGCAAAACACGCTCTGACCGGACGCTCCGGTCATACCGATCGGACGCTGGCCCTCAGCGTCCGGTCGCCCGATGGACGCCACGCGTCACCAGCTTCAAACGTTGTTCGTCAGATTTCAACGGCTACGAAGCTGACCGGACGCTCCGGCAAAACTGACCGGACGCTGAAGCCCCAGCGTCCGGTCGTTTCCAGTAAGCTCCCCGAGGCGTGTTTTTTCGACCGGACGCGTCCGGTCCACCTTGACCGGACGCAGACCAGCGTCCGGTGCTCAACTCTACCCACTGTGCCGTCTGACAGCTCGACCGGACGTAGCCTTTCAGCGTCCGATCGCTGAGTGACCCAGCGTCCGGTCAGTAGACCGACGCCAGCATCATTTCGACCAACTTCATTTCAACTCTAACTTCTTCACCCTTGCTCAAATGTGCCAACCACCAAGAATTTTGCATCCAGCGCAATAGAAAATAGACATTTCATTTTCCCGAAAGCGCCAAATCCCGCCTCGCAAGCTCGGCGGGAGGGAGAGAGGGACCCAAACCCATCTCAACCCTGCAAACACCTTGTGCACATGTGTTAGCATATTTTCACAAATATTTTCAAGGGTGTTAGCACTCCACTAGATCCTAAATGCATATGCAATGAGTTAGAGCATCTAGTGGCACTTTGATAACTGCATTTCGATACGAGTTACACTCCTCTTAATAGTACGGCTATCTATCCTAAATGTGATCACACTCACTAAGTGTCTTGATCACTAAAACAAAATGGCTCCTACATTTTATACCTTTGCCTTGAGCCTTTTGTTTTTCTCTTTCTTCTTTTCCAAGTTCAAGCATTTGATCATCACCATGCTATCACCATTGTCATGATCTTCGTCATTGCTTCATCACTTGGAGTAGTGCTACCTATCTCATAATCATCTTGATAAACTAGGTTAGCACTTAGGGTTTCATCAATTAACCAAAACCAAACTAGAGCTTTCAACCATACATTCTTCGGACAACCTACTTCTCCGGCGACAACGGTGGTCGAAGATGTCAAGAACTCAAGCCTCACTGTTCGGAGAAGGTTAAAATGGCGTGTCGCATCAGAATACATGGCGCTCGGGGACTAGCTGTGGGGGATATACCCCGGGTACCACAAGATGGTACATGGGCCGCACCATCCGAGGTGGCCCCGCCCGTAAGATTGAGGCGTGCACAGCAAGATTACAAGTTGTACTAGATATTGTAATAGTACTAAATATGATACTTTACTTGTAACCCTCCTCCTCCAGACTATATAAGGAGAAGCAGGGGTCCCCTAGTCGATATCTCCAACAGACCTCAATCAATACAGAATAATGAGACACAGGACGTAGGTATTACGCCAACACGGCGGCCGAACCTGTATAAATCTTGTGTCTTGTGCCTTCTGTAACCATCTAGTTCCTGATTACGCGCACCGTCTACCGACAATCTACCATCATGGGTATACCCCTAGATGGACTGCCGACCATATTTCGTCGACAGAGAGGCCTTTTCACTCTCTGACATCTACATACTAGGTATATCACTGCACAAAAGAGGTCAGCTTACTTCAACAAAAGCAAGTTAACTTGGAGCTTCACCATATACACTCCAACTGAACAAAAGGAGTCATTTGTCACTCACAAAAGAGGCTTACGCTGTCTAGACACTATTTCAATCTATGTTAGTGTTGCCTTCATTCTCTTCGATGCCATTATTGCTCTCTAGACCACAAGAACCAGCGTCTCTAGCATGGGATGATTTTGTACCCTACAAAGTGATAGAACTTAAATTGATGAGTGATTCTAACAGTAAAGACAACACATGACAACTCAAGTACAGGAGATATAATTTCAATATAAGCTAAACAATTTGAATATGTGAATGAAATGAGATGTATTTTCTCCAATTCCTCTTGTAGCACAAAGAAAAACTACAACGAGACCTTATGTGATACAAGATGCACAATGCTAAAAATGGACATAGTTAACATTCCATAACAATAAATATACACAAGTAGGACAAGCAATCGATATTAATCAACCGGCAGCCATACATGTTGGTGCTCACAGCCAAAGCATATGTAACTGAACATCACACAATATAAAGAGACGAAAGCTAGATATAGACCTGTTCAATTCCAATTGCATTGACTGACTGCAGGATGTCTGTAATTTCTGCTGGTAATTCCATGTTCAGCTGGTAAAAAATATCCTGAAACACAAGATGGTTAGAGAACATTTTGAAGCAACTAATTAGGTACATACAGTATGTCAAATTAGCTCAAATACCTTCATATGTTTGGTTAGTACAAGTCCAATATTGTTGTTCCGAGCGTTCTGCTCCAACTGCGCATTCCTCCTCAGTAGATATTGATAAGACATTGAATTTGCTTGGCTTGTTGTGTTTGTCCTCTTACTAGATCCTTTCATCTCAATTTTCTTTATAGCACCATTTGCTATTGGCACACGGCCATAAGCTAAGCCACGGCCACTACTTTTGTATAGCACAATAGGATCAAGTTGTGCATCACTTCAGCGCTGCTCACAATCATCTAGATGTTCAGCCTCAAGAGCAGCAAAGTAATCATCCTACGAAACAAAAAAAGTTCATGTTACCCTTCATATCATGCTGCAGAACCTTAGATATTTAAAAATGAGGTGGAACATACAACACGCTGTTGGGCCTTTTGGCTTGGAATTGGACCACTATTTCCATTGCTATCACAATTTTTGACACCCAACTTCATGGAGCAAAATGTATTCATGTCAGTGTCTGCGTGTGGACCATAAGTCTTTCCCTATGACATAGAGATCTAATTAGAAAGTTGTACAACACAACAGTAATATATGGATATGTAGAGTTCAGCTCATCACAACTTACCAGATATTGTTTGGTTTGACCATATGGTTGAGATCCGCCCCTGTTTTGAGCAAAATCCGGTTGGTCCTGTGACTCTTGAGCAAGGCGGCGCTTCTTTAAATATTCTAGTGAGCACCAGTAAGCACAAATGGCGCGCCATGCAGCCTCAGAAATCCAGTCGGGCTTAACCTTTGCATACTAGGCTTGACGAAGTAATTTCTTGCAAGCCTCTGAATCCTTTATCCTCTGCTGAAGGAACTTGTCATAGTATGTCTTCACAGCATCCACACGAAGCTCATACATCATATTTCTATACTGTTTAGCTGCAAGCCTATCAAGAACATATTCTGCATGTGGCATTAAATCATCTTCCACTGAGTAGATGCTCTACATTGACAAAACAGAGGCATATCATCTTTCATATTTAGACAAACCAAATCCTACGTTAGCAGTAGACAAATCATATTTAGAAATTTAAAAATAGTGACATTTGGCACTTATTGAATTACCTAGAATTTTTCTTTAAAACGATCAGCAGCTATCACCATCTTCAATAATATCATAGTGAGCCCATGTCTTTGCAAAATACTTCTTTGAACGACTCTCTTCAATCATAGAAGGGTATTCATGCTTTAGCAGAGCTGTGACTTGACCACCAATCCCCATATCCTTCTTAGGTGAGTAATTTACAAACTCAAATTGCCTACAGTCACAAGTTGCAGTCATAATAGCCATAATATTGAAAAATCAGCAATAACTAGAGGTGAAACCATGCTTACAGGGATAAAATTAGCAATAATACATAAGGTTTTATCTATATGAAATAATATATCTATATCTATATGACACAGGGATTATCACTTTGGTCAAAGTAGCACTCCTGCAACAACACATGCAGTAGCTGTGAATATCATCTTTCACCCAATAGAGAACATATTTCTAGCTGCCACTTAATACAAAGAAAGCAGGACAGCTCAAGTCTCACTAATAAATTTTCACTACTAATTTTTCACTAATAAATTTTCTACCAGCAGTGACAAGTGACAGCTGTAAGCCTGTAACAATAAATCACAAGTGACAGCTAACAAAAAATCAGTACAGGAGAAGATATACTCACTCTTCACCAAGGCGTTTAATAGGAATTCACGGGCCAGGTGAAGGCCTTTTCGGCTGAGTACGTCCTCTCTTCCTCCTTCAACTTCCTTCCTCAATTGGCCCAATCTCATTGTTCTCATTGTTGTTGGAGCCATTCCCATTCTCAGCTGAATCAGTAGGAGAGCAATGTCATCAGAGACTCCATTTACTCGACGGTGTCTGAAGCTCCTCATTTTCTACAAGAAAGATGCTGTGTTAGTCATTGTAGGAAAACAAGAACTTGTTTCATAGTAAAACAGGAACTTGCAGTACACATTCAAGTACAGAAATTGCAGTACACATTGAAACAACAAATGGGAAAGTACAATAATAGTAAAACATTGATTTCAGTTTCAGTCATAGCAAGCATCATCTGGCTCCTCATCATCAGTGTCAATTTGCTCATATTCGTCTTCATCTATCCCTTGAGAATCATGTGTTTGTCTCGCTAGCACCTCTAATTCATTTGGATTAACTATCTCATCCAACAATACAGGAGCAGAATTATCCAAGTCAACACCCAGATCAATCACAAAAGTGCTCTCCAAGCCTTCCTCTTGAAAGAACATTATGTCTTCTATTAGGGCTCTAGTTTCATCGCACTCATTGCTGCTATCAATTGGAAGCAATCGATCTCTAGGTGATACTTGATAAACAACCCACCACTCAGATAGATCTGGACAACCTAGAGATCAACATTCAGCTAGAAACAAGGCACCTAGATATGATGATGGTGCCTCAACAAGCGGGCACAAATGTTGAGGCACCATCATCATATCTAGGTGCCTTGTTTCTAGCTGAATGCACCTTCAATTTAAAGAAAAGAGACAGAGAATTTGTGGCCTCTTCAACAAGCTGAGCTTCAACAATGCAGCCCTCAACTCTTGCTTTGTTTTGGACTTTTTGTCTAAGCTTTTGTATAGCCCTAAGAAGAAAAAAATTAGCACTTTGAACCTACAGTTTAAAAATGTACCTCTCAATTGGATACATCCATCGATATTGTACAGGGCCTCCTAGTCAAACTTCCTCAGCAAGATGTACCATAAGATGTTGCATAGGGTTAAAAAATCCTGGAGGGAATATCTTCTCTAGTTTGCAAACAAGAACCACTATGTTCTGTTCCAAAGCTAATGCATCATTCTTAGTAATTTGTCTAGCACACAATTTCCTTAGAAATAGCTGAGCTCAGCTAGACAAAGCCAAACATTTTCAGGCAGGAATCCATGGAAAGCAATAGGAAGTAGACGCTCCATGAAGATATGATAATCATGACTTTTTAGCCTCAATATCTTCTTTTCTGCATATTAATCCCTCTTTTAATATTTGCAGGCATACCCATTGGGAAACTTCAGTGTTTTGAACCACTCTAAAATGATGGGCTTATCATCCTTATCAATGCAGTATGGTGCCCTTGGCATATGCCACTTGCCATTGGGTTTTAATACAAGATGCATGTTAGGACGATCGCAAATCAATTTTAGGTCTTGCCTTGCCTTCGCATTATCTTTTGTCTTATCAGCTCTGTCAAAGCATGTGTTCCATATAGCTTCACCCATATTTTTCTCATTGTGCATTACATCAATGTTGTCTTGTCGACAAAAGATGCTCGGCAGTCCTCCGAGGGGTATCCCACGAAGGTAGATTGATCGGTGGAGGTGCGCGAGATCAAGAGCGAGAAGGTGACACAAGGCGCAGAGACAGCGATTTAGACTGATTCGGGCCGTCTGATCGACGTAATACCCTATGTCATGTGTCTTTGGTGAATTGTATTGAATATGGGATGTATGTAGATGTCGACTAGGGGACCCCTGCCTCTCCTTATATACTCTGAAGGGGTAGGGTTACAAGGAAAGTATCCTATTTGGTACTATACAATATCTTACGGTGCACGTCGACCAGTGCCGTGCACGCCTTGATCTTGTGGGATGGGCCACCTCTGATGGTGCGGCCCTTGTCTTGTCTTATGGATACCGACGGTTATATCCCCCACAGCTAGTCTCCGAGCGCCTTGTATCCTTTGAGCAACGCTGTCTTGAACAAGTCTGAGCATTTGACGTGAAGCTGATCAGTTTAACTGGTGATCCGAGCAGTGGAAGTCAAAACCGACCAGTTTAACTGGTGACCTGGGCGGTGAAGGTCGAAGCCGGTCAGTTTAACTGGTGACCTGGGCGGTGAAAGTCAATGCCGACCAGTTTAACTGGTTAGGAGACCTCGGACTTAGCCGTGATGATGAGGCACCTCAGCTTGCATGCCTCACGGAGATATGCGAGCCAGACGGAGAGCTTGGCTATCTTTAGCTTGCCTGGCACTGTGGATCATCGCGGTCGTGCCTGGCTTGCTAGCCATTTGTGCATGCAGCCGTGATGATGAACGCAGTTGAATTCTTAGCTTTGTTTGGGGTCAAGCGGAGGCGTCGCCCGATTAGCTGATGGAGTCTCCCCATGGATGACATACGTGTATATGCATGCATTGCTACTCCACGTAAGACGTGTCTTGATTATTTGCCTCAGGATCTTGTCAGCTGATGCACTCGTGGTGCTGCCGAGTACTCCGAACTCCACAGCCTAGAGCCGCGGTTGATGACGCATCGAACCGAACGTAGATCGACAAGGAAAATCCGCCAGATCTTGCCGCCGATGCCAAGCCTGATTAATCGAGTTGCTAGAGGATGCAGAGCCGTGTACGCCAAACAGGATTTGCCGCTAGACTCCACGTATCAAAACTTGCTGCCGCGAATTCACAACAAGTTACGACGTGACGTCGGGTCACCATGGGTGATGTTGACGTTGATTTTGAGATCCATCTCGTTCGCCATGGATCAGCACGCACAACCCCACGGTGGGCGCCAACTGTCGACAAAAGAAGCTCGGCAGTCCTCTGAGGGGTATCCTACGAAGGTAGATTGATCGGTGGAGGTGCGCGAAATCAGGAGCGAGAAGGTGACAAGGCGCAGAGACAACAATTTAGACAGGTTCGGACCATCTGATCGACGTAATACCCTACATCCTATGTCTTTGGTGGATTGTATTGAATATGAGATGTATGTAGATGTCGACTAGGGACCCATGCCTCTCCTTATATACTCTGGAGGGGTACGGTTACAAGGAAAGTATCCTATTTGGTACTATACAATATCTTGCGGTGCACATTGACCAGTGCTGTGCACACCTTGATCTTGTGGGCTGGGCCACCTCTGATGGTGCGACCCATGTCTTGTCTTATGGATACCGGGGGTCATATCCCCCACATGTGTGGAAGTAGCAACTTTTTGAAGTAAGGTAGCTGCCACAAACCATTAATGTGTGTCCAGTTGTGTTGTTTATTAAATGCCTTCCTATCACTGACTTGGAGATTCATTTGGGCTTCTATTTCTTCTCCCGTCAACTTTCTTGGGGGTTCATCCAACACTACTGTATCCTTCCTAAATGCATTTCTTTGGGTTCTAAATTCATGGTCCATGGGAAGAAAGCATCTATGACAATCAAACCAGCACGCCTTATCACCCTTAGTGAGTCGGAATGCTTTGGTGTCACCTAAACAACGATGGCACGCCAACAACCCATGGGTGCTCCAACTAGCAAACATCCCGAGGGCAGGAAAATCATGTATTGACCATAGATATGCTGCTTTCATGGTGAACATTTCCTTCATCGATGCATCCCATGTTTCAACTCCATCCTTCAGAGTTTGCAGTTCATCTACTAAAGGTTGCATGAAGACACTAAATTTTTTTCCAGGATGGTCTGGACTAGGGATAACAAGGGAAAGAAAGATGTATTCTGGCCTCATGGCAACACCAGGTGGGAGATTATATGGAAAAACAAACACCAGCCAGCAAGAATACGAAGCAGCCATGGGGCCATATGGTGTGAAACCATCGGTTGCAATGCCTAGCCGCACGTTCCTTGCCTCTAGTGCAAACTCCGGAAAATCAACATCAAATTGTTGCCAAGCTTCACCATCATGTGGGTGGTCCATTCTACCAGACATGGAGCGAGGAGATTCTTTGTGCCATCACATCATTTTCACTGTTGCCTCATGTGCATAGAGCCGTTGTAACCTATCTGTTATTGGCATATAGCGCAAGACTTTGCGCGGGACCTTATTTGAGCCATCCACATAGCGAGGGGTATCACAAAAGTCACATTTCTCTTTATGCTTGTTATCTTTATAATAAAGCGTGCAGTTATTGTAACATACATGAATTTTTTCATATGGCATGCCCAGACCTTTTAGCAATTTTTTTGAATGGTAGAAATCCTTAGGCAAGTTACTATCAGCTGGTAGGAGTTCATGGATGAGTGCCACAATGTCATCATAACACGAAATAGAGAGGTTGTATTGTGACTTTATGGATACCAACCTAGTAGTGGCTAACAATGTTGAGTGGGTTGTTTTGTCATGAACTAATTGTTCTGCACTATCAATCATCCTATAGAAAGCTTGAGGATATTCTGTTGGTTCCTCATTATCTAGTGATGGTGCAGCTGCAGCTAAGTCTGCCAACATATCATCCATTCTATCTGTCTCACCAAAACCCTCATCCATTCTATCCGTCTCACCAAAACCCTCAATTCCTGGCTGCTGAAAGCACCTCTCACCATGTGCAGTCCAAGTTTTATAGTTGGACTTAAACCCATTTTGACATAGATGCAGCTCTACCTTGCCCCTTTTGTGCCGAAAATAATTCCTACACACAACACAAGGGCATTTTATGGTACCCTCTTGTACCACAGACTGATTAGAGAATGCAAAATTCATGAACTGATTTGTACGCTGAACCCAATCACATGTTGGTCTACCACGCTTCCAACCACTATACATCCAATCTCGTTCTGTCATAACTTAGTTTAACATAGACAAAGGGCTACAATTAGGCAAAAAAGACTAAGCTGGACAACTCCAATCTATTTCTGGATACATTTTCTTTTACTCCATGCTAGAAGCTAAAAGAGGACAAAGATTTTGGCACGCTGAGTTCGCGGGCGCTGGCTATCAGCAACCGATAGGAATAAACGGGCATCTCCTGACGGTTTTAGAGATTCCTGAGGGCTATTCGACAACCGACAGGAATACGAGAACGTTTCCTGACGGGATTTAAGCATTTAGCAGCTGACAGGAGTTCGACGAAGTTCCTGACGGTTTTCTACGAACTCACAGGAATCCGCGGAACCGACAGGAGTTTTCTCTGGTCTGGTAGTGTGAGATCTATTTTAACAGGAAGATTTCTACTTTGAGCACTTTATTTTGGTTTTTTTGCTAGTATATATGAATTCTCAACACAAAGCTGCCCGGGTGTCTGCTGCTGCTGTTCTTTTAAGAAGTGTCCTTTCTTTTTTGCGGAACCTATTTTATGAAGTGTCTGACTTTGAACGTGGTTTAATTAACATATTCGACTAAAGTTTTTATTGTATTTTTTTATTTTATTATTATCAGAGTGTATGGTGAAGCACTAAGGCGCCAATACTAGGAGTACAACATGTACATGACGATCACGTACCACGTCGTGATGCCTTTCTCCTTTCATGCCCTCCACTACGCACCACCACCGTCCACCGTCCTTGTAAATGGTCAAACCGCCATTTGTTTTAAGCCGCCCGCGCGCACGATCAGTTTTTCGTCAGCTCATGCACCAATCCGAACGCCAATACAAGTCCATACACGTCGTTGTGGTGCACGGCGATGCAGTCCCGCGAGGGGGAAGAAGCAGCCACAGCGGCGGCGTCGGAGCCCGACGCCATGAGCGAATCGTGGCCAGTGGCGGAGGAGGCGCCACAGGAAGGAGCAGAAGCCTCCGCGCCGGCGGACCGCGGCGGCAAGAGCCCGAGCCCGGCCCCGCCAGCGTCGCCATCTACGGTGAAGGAGCGGCAGATCCCCGTGGACCCCGCGTCGCTGCGCCGCCTGGGCATGGTGGCCGACGAGGACTCGCCGCTTTCCGCGCCCTCCGTGCTCACGGAGGTGGTGATGCAGTCGTCCCCGATCCTGCCGCCTCTCCGCCGGCCCACGTTCGTCGGCGCCAGCCTGCCGTGCTCGGCGGCCTCCTCCCCGGTGCACGCCGGCGCTCGTCCAGGTGCTGGTGGCGCCAAGTGGGAGGAGCAGCCTGACACCCACAGCCCGACCTCCGCGTCCGCGCTACGCTCCCTCGCCCGCCAGCACTCGGCCGCGCTCGCCCGGCTCGTCGCCGCGCCCGCGCCGTCCACGCTGTCGAGGTCCGCGTCCCGCGCCGAGGGCAGGACCATGGGGCCGCACGACGACGAGGAGGAGCCGGTCCAACCCAAGACGCTCGCCGCCGCGGAGGACGGCTTCACGTGCGGCGCGCTGTGCATGCTCTTCCCGGGCTTCTCCAAGAGGAAGCCCGCCGCCGCCTTCGCCGCCGGCACCACAACCGCTGCCACGACCGTGTCGTCGAGCGTGCAGAGGCGGCAGCAGTCGGGCTTGAGGCCTCGCCGCAGTAGCGCGTCGCGGGTGGCGTCGCTGGAGAGGTTCGAGTGCGGGTCGTGGAGCCCTCCTCCTCCGCCACCGCCGCCCGTGGACGCCGTCGACTGCCACGCCACGGAGGTGGCCAAGATTAGCTGCTCGGACGACGACGCGGAGGCGCCGTTCAAGATGGCGTTCGTGTTCGACGGCGAGCCGCCCGCGGCGACGAGGGGAATACTGAAGAACTCGGCGTCGTCGCGGTTCGACTCGGCCAGGCCGTCGACGTCGTCGCAGAGGCACGTGAGGTTCTCGACGGCGGTGGCGGCGGATGCGGCGTCTTCGTGCCCATCGTCGCCGTGCATCACGCCGCGTCTGGCGATGGCCAGGGCGGAGTTCCACGCGTTCTTGGAGGCGCAGAGCGCGTAGCTGGTTGCCGTGCGCTCTATCATGCGCACTGATACTATCCTGCGTATCAACGCTGGCTCTTGGCTGCGAGCCTGCTGCCATAGACCCGGGAACATTTCGCCTCGTTTCATCCATGGCCATTGTTTTCCGTTCCCTGCTTGGGGTTGGGCCTTAATCGAATTTATTTTTCTTAGCGCGGAGGCTTGAAATGTGAGGAATTCATATGTGTAGTGTACAAAGAATGAACGGGCAATGTTCAGGACGAACAAATGAAACTGACAACATTACCGTACACAAATTAAAAACAGACTGAAACTCTAACAAGAGGAGAGGGATGAATAAGAGCCTTCAATGTTTCTCAAGAGTCAAGCCCTGTATATCCTAGTAAATCATAGAGGTACTTGGGCCATGCCGGCCCGGCCTATCTCTCTCGTGCTTCCTGCCGCTTCCGGACGGGACTCTCTAAGCACGTGAGGCACGACACTGTGCCGCTTGTCAATCTTCGTGTCGTGGGGCCCTACCTTCGACTTATAATTTGGAACGGATGGAGTATTACTAATGTTCTTTGGCCATGTTGATACCGGATGGGTTCCGAATCACACTAGTAAGGGTTAGCTCCCCTAAAAAAACAAGCAAGGGTTAGTACACCCAAGGGATCGACCGTGATCGCAGCAAGAACACAGTGAACCGACGAAACCGATCACGACATCAGTTAGGCCGATTTTGAGCCCGTTCTTCGCGTGGTAATAAACTCCCGAACGCCTCCTGGGAAGACCTCGGGGAGGAACACGTGGAGGGTGCCCTAGAGTCGGCGATGCCACCTAAAACGTCGCCAGATCTCGCCGGAAAGACGTGATGAACAACAAAGTAAAGAGATGAGAGGATAAAAGGGTGGTGTATATGTGCTTTTGACGATGAAGTGTATAGACTAGCAAATATGTCCGCACGTTCTAACAATACATGCACATTATTGTCCGATAACCTGTATCGGAGATATTAAGGAGAAACTTAAGGGTATTGGGAGAAGTAAAAAAGGACATACGGAAAGAATTCCTTCGTTTTATTAGGGAAAAAAGAAAGTTTATTCTGGCCTCTTTAATATAATGTAAATATAGATATAGTGTATAGATATATTTCATATATGGATATAAACATAGATTTTTGTAAATCTCGTATGCAAACCCTTAGCGCATATATATATATACATATATATATATATATATATATATACATATATATATATATATAATATAGTTCAATTGCCTGTGACAGTACCATTCAAATAAATATTATTTTATTATGAATACATCGAAGCTAAGTGTTGTTTAGTTGATTATATTTTTTGTGCTAGAACTTGTCTACTTAAATTTATGGTCTTGCCTTAGCATATATGTTCATTTCGAAAAAAAAATACTATAAATAGAAAAATTCTAGGTTTCACAGAAAAATACTGTAAATAGAAAAATAGCGCGCGCTGTAGCACCGACGTGGCCCCTTTTGCATTCACAAGAAACGTACCCCCACCAAACCCGCAGCCGATAGATGCCCCCTGTCTCGTCAGTTGTCACTTCCTTCTCCCTCCAGCTCCAGCCTCCAGCAGGCCGCCTCCGCGCACCCGCACAGCGACGGCCGTTCAGCATGGTGGCAGCGTCCGTGGCCGAGCGGGCCTACGAGGTGGCGACGCGGTCCGCGCTGGTGGCACTGGAGCGCAACCTCATCCCGGACGCGGTGACCCGGCGCCTGACGCGGCTCCTGCTCGCGCAGCGCCTCCGCCAGGGCTACCTCCCCTCCGCGCCGCTCCAGCTGCAGCAGCTCCTCCAGTTCGTCCGCTGTAAGTACCGAGTACAACTCCTCCAGTTTGTCCGTTGTTAAGTCCCGACTACCGGGTGCAGTCTGCCAACTGCCAACGGCCCGCTGTAAGTATCGACTACCGAGTACTCCGTACATCGGCGCCGCCGTACCGGCGAGTGTTCCGCCACCCCAACCGCCGCGCGGCGGTTTCAGTTAAAGGTCGGATAAGGTACTAGAAACTACGCGCGGCTTTGCCGCGCTACACGCTGTAGCAGGGCCAGTGAACCTATATTTTTTTAAAAAGTAGGGATGTCCATATGGAGACCATCAGTGTGGGAATCAGCATAGCATATTGCATTTCAATCGTGCACAGCCTATATCAGATAGGAAGGATTGCATACATATCACATTTCAATGCTCGACTTTAATTCTATTGAAAAGGAAACAGTCCACTAAGTTGTAGTACTCCCCAAATAAGTCTGATAATTATTAATTCGTTCATATCAATGCCGGTTGTAAGTTGTAACGTGTAATGTAAAGTAATCAATCGGTAGCGGCAAAATATCTGAAACCTGATCCATGATTATCACATTGTTGGTGGTTCTTTAGTCCACAGAAGCAATCTCCATGGCTATTTGCCCATTTCCTGCATCTTAGCAAAGCAGAGGCCATGTGAAGCAGGTTGAATGGCAATGGTCTTAACCAATGGCAGATCCTGTAGGAGTATATTGGGTTGAGAAGGTAATCGATAATGCTTGCAAAATTTATGTAGTTCGCACAAAAAAAATGAAAATATAGTTATATAAATTAAGTTTGGCAGTATAAGGATGTATCTGTATAAGAACTGAACTTGAGAGGAAGGTAGAGGAAGAGTTAACATGAGGGCTCAATGTACATGAATCTGTGATCATAATTGGTTGAAAAGGTAAACAGTCTCGATAAGTTAAAATTTGATTCTAGAACTCTAGTATTGCAAGATAAATAGCGACTTATACATCATATCCAACCAAATGAAAATTGTATTAACCAAACAAATTTAGGTGGTTGTCATACCTAATCTTGTAACTTGATTGTGATTGTTGACATATTAGGCATGTACACTTAAATGAAACGCCAAATAATACTTACTATTTCCTAAAAATTTGAATGGAGAAGTGCAAAGTTGAGGAACTATATATGATAAAGATAATGATTGTTGTTAAGTTACAATCGAGCCATTTGATGCATCAACCACTCTGTGTTATGAGAGTGAAGACAGGAAAAAGAAATAATTCAGTCACTTGTCCTGTTGAAGGATTTGCATAAACATCTGTATCTGATAATTTGGTGCTCTAGTGGACAAATGCATAGGCATTCTAATGAACATACCAAAGTTTAAGGGTAAAATTATTTGAATTTTTCTTGTGCCGAGGTCTCAACCATATGCCAGGTTAATTCTGCAATCCAGATTAGTGCAATGGATGATAGAGTTACCTTAGGCAAGCACAACAGCTTGAAATTTTCTTCTTTGTTTACTTCATCGAGTAGGATTTTCTGTCAGTTGCATGAGTGTCAATTAGGCAAAGCATTGAACATAGGCACATCACATAGCGCTTACTCATAACCTAGAAGAAATAGATACAACAATGGCCATTATATTCTGATGGCGCAAGAAAGGATTCCCCATTTAGATATGCAATGGGCTTCCCAAACCAAAATTCTGCAACTCCAATTTGTCACATGCATTTTGACCATGCCTTTTGACACTCTTCAGCTAACTGCACTTCTCACGGGCAATTCGTCAAGCACACGGTGTGCAGGCATTGCTCAGAAGCAGCGCGAGTGTGCTGCTGGCTCCCCAAGCTGGACCAATCCACTGCTTCACCAACGCCAGCGGAAGGAAGCACCGGAGGCGGTCGACCTGCTTCTTCTTTACAAACGGCGACTGCTATGGGATGAGCGTCACCAACGCTCATGGCGTCAGGCTGTGCTCCGCTTCGCAGACGCAGGTGCGATTTAACGAGGCGGTGGCCGCAGGGGCTGCGAGGAGGGGTGTCGGGCTGTCGCGCGGGGGGCTTGATGCGCCATGCCGAGGAGGGTGGCGGCGATGAGGGCAGCGCCGAGGGAAGGGATGTGAGGTTCAGGGGCCGAGGAAGCAACGGCTTAACGGCTTGCTGGGCCATGGCATCGCCATCGGGCTGCATACACCACCCTGCGCTTAGCGCCGGTGACCCATCTCTACTCGCCCCCACTCCCAAACGCTTGCACCAAGAGCCAGGCGCCGCTCGCCCGCCGCCCTTGCCTCACGGGAGGAGGGAGGTGCGGGGCCCCACCGGCCTGGCGCAGCGAGGGCCCAAATGACCCCAAGCAGGGGGGAGGCGGGTACGGCAGGCGGGCCTCACCAAGCGCAGCTGCTGTGTGAGGCGGCAGCGTTTTGGGCCTCCCACCGCGCCATACGTCCGGGAGAGAGAGGAGAGAGAGGAAGGGCGCGAGGGCGGCAACGGCGGCGGGGCAGCAACAGGCGAGGCCGTGGCCGAGCTCGAGGCGAGGACGTTGGATTTGGGCCGAGGAAGGGGCGGTGCTTGGGAGGAGGAGAGGCCGTCAGGCATGCAGGAGGAGAAGGTTAAATGGTGAGAGGAGGCATGGATCGAGGGTTGATTTCGCAAAGTTAAGGGCTTTTCAAAAAAACTCGAGAGGATGTCTGGATCATGGGTTGATTCGACTAAAGCTCGAGGTTTTTTTTGCTAAAATACCGCTGCTCGCCCGATCTGGGCCATCGTAGCGCCTTGATCGAACGGCTTCAAAAAGCACGCTGACGTGGCACGCCGGGTCAGCTGCCAGCTTTTGGAGGCACGATTCATATAAGAAGATTCGTGGTCGTGGGGTGTCCGTGGGAAATATTCAACGAATATATGGGGTGTTATTAGGTTGACCGCTGTAAAAAAAAAGGACATCTCACATTTTGATAAGTTAAACAATATAAAATTTTGACTAAATATATAAAAAAATACTAATATTTGTGATACCAGGTAAGCATTATTAGATTAATCACGTCATACATTTTCATAGTAAACTTATTTTGGAGACACAAATGCTGGTATTATTGTTTATAAACTTAATCAAAGCTAAGAATGGTTGACTCCTGAAAATAAGGTTTTTTTAAGAAAAGGCAGGTTGCAGGACCAAATTAGAAACACCCTCCCACCGTCAATGTGTTCACCCCTCAAGAAAATATCCTGCGCCTTTGCAGTATGTCCTCTTTGATCAAGGAGGCAATCTGTTGTGCCGTCTTAAACTCGTTCTAAAAAATCCTCATATTCCTCTCCTTCACAAGTTCCACACAATATAGATTAGTATTCCGTTGAAACGTCTGCGGTCCTGTTTTGGGGAAACGCCTGCAGTTCTGTTTTGGAATCTTGTTTGCTGCATCTTCCCACCAATCAGCAATGCAGTTAGGGTCATGTTGCAGCAACTGCATCATGAGATTTTCCCAAGATAACACTTGGCCTCAAACGGCCTTTGCGAAGGGGCATAGCAAAGAGAGATGAAGCCCTGTCTCCAAAGGTCCATTTTACACAAAACATAATGTTCTTGAAGAGGCCACCCCCTCTTTTGTAGACTAGTAATTTGCGCGTGCCCATGCGCGCGTGATAACTTTGCGGTTTTATTTGTCAAATGAAATAACCTTGACAAAGAATGAATAACACTCAAAAGACCAAATAAAGGAAAGGCGCATTATATTGATATAGTAGGTTGACATGAACATAACATATTACAGGAGACACTTGTTCTCAATATGCCAACATAGATAGGCCATTGTTCTTGATAAGGTAGCCCTTGGACTAAAAAATATGAATGGGCAACTTCATTCCACAGCCTCAGCCTGCCCATTTAGATGAAAGCATATTCCCAGCTTCACTCAGAAACAGAAAAAGAGAGTACAGTACTCTATCCATGAATAGCTATGATGTTAGGATGGTCAACACTGTAGAGAAATCCAGCTCTGTCAAGCGCTTGCTCAGAATTGACAGATCATACACAAGATTGCTGTAATATTGAAAAACAGGATGCACTAATCAATATTACGAGAATTTATTTGATGTGGCTTTACATAAGAGTCTGTACCCAACAACCATGTGTTTTATGCAGTTTCAACATATGAATTTTTTTACACCATAGAATTAAGATCCAACAGCCTCCATTCTTCTTCTACCTCCAGCTTTCTTCTACCTCTAGACAATCACAAATCACAAGATCATAAATCCACAGATCCACATATCACAAGAAATAATTTTTTTTCTATCGAAGGACAAATCACAAATTGTAGAGAAAGAGGTACCTCGAGCCGGACACACGGGGCGTCAGGTGTCTCCACACACGAGGCATCAGGCGTCAGACGTCAGGCTTCTACAGCCAGCTTTCTTTTGTGCATTTGACGTCTCCACACACGAGGCATCAGACGTCAAGTCCACACACGAGACAGCCCAGCGATCGGACAGGAGGAAACGACACACGCAAAGTGAAAAGGGAGGGAAAAAAAATCCCTATATTTTTTCTCCTAAAACACATGTACGTGTGTTGTATAGCATTTCTGTCACAGAAACATATTAGTAATGTGCAAGGTGATGCAGAACTGTACAAAAATGTTTAACAGTATTGGAATGCTGAAAAGAATCTCAAAGTTGTTAACACTGATTTACCTTTAAATGATGAAAAGAATCTGAAAATTAGTAACACTGGTTTACCCATAAACTAATCGAGACCAGCACGGAAAAGAATGCACTCCATGTGGCATAATCATTGTTTTTTGTAGGTGGTGGTATTAGTAGATAGGATTTGAATGCCTAGCATAGTGAGATTCAGTGGCAAGATAAAATAAATTTTTACGTTGACAATGTGGTAAAGCTAAGACAACCAAGTAGCAGCTGAGACATAGTAATTCCTATAAAAAAATAGCACATGCCTTCCGAAGAGGAAGCGATGAATCAAATAGCAGTATGCCATTTTTTTCACAAAGATTTCTCCAACAGAAGGCTAATGTGGAAGCACCAAAGAGCAGCTACTAACATTTTTCATATATCGCAGGGGATTAAAGAATACCTTTCACTGCCAAAAATTTTTTTGGAACTTGTCGATTCATGCAGCAAATGAATATTGTTGTTTCAAAAAGTCAATATCTATGCAAAACAAGGACTGGTATGTTATGAGACTGGTAGGGAATGCCAGGAACACATTGTTATCTCGCACTAACAATTACCAAACTGAACCCTATTAAGCCTCATTATAGAGTCCAAGTGGCATAAGCTGCAGCCTGTGAGGAAATTAAATAAGATAAGGCATGTCCTTAGTGACCAGACATACCAATTTCATTGGACCAAAACCTGCAGGGCAGAAAAAGCACTTATTATTTTCTGAACCCCCACCAAGGACCCATCACTATGGCAGGGAAAAACACGAGATGTCCTCAGATAGAGTACTTGTTTGTGTGAATATACTTAAAATGGGACATTAAAAGTCCTACAATACACTCCTGGCAAGTTTAAATACTCAACCAAGTTTAGAGCTAAGAAAACTAATTTAATTAGAGTAAAAGATAAGTGACAGGAAGTTCCAACAAAGCCTTATCAAACTCTATGTTTTCATTTTCTCTGCATGATTATGGGAGCTGACTGCTGATAGGGCTCAGTCAAACCAGTCACCAGGGATCACTCACACTGAATCCCTGAAGACTAAAGTAATTTGGAACTTTGATCCACTGTGACACCATGAGAACACATTTCGAGGAGTCAAACAGTTTAAACTTTGACTAAAATTATATGAAAAAGTGCTAACACTCATGAGACAAAATAAGTACCATTAGATTAGTTATAAAATATATTTTCATAATAAATTTATTTGGAGACATAAATGCTAATATTATTTACTATAAACTTGGTTAAACTTTAGCTAGTGTGACCGGCACGGTTCCCATAATTGCATTCTTTTGTGGAGCGAGTACATTGGTTTGGGGAACAATTGAATTAAGTACCATGAGTAAGAGAGAGGAACGTGTACATTGGATTGGGAAACAATTGAATTAAGCAAAGGAATGTCCAACCACTAGCGCTAGTAGTGAGAAGCCTGACCATGGATCTCTATGGACTAAAACATCTATTTCCCTATCACCTCCAATGCTCTACAGGTAGATTAAAGAACAACATTTTTTTCCTCGAAAAACCATGCAAAAAACACCAAATTGACAGTGCGCAAGCATTTTCTGAGGGTCACTACACCATATTGCAGAACTAAAAAAAGCTCTTGCTTCCTATAATCATAGTCATTTGTAAATTTTTTTTGATAATCAATCTCATGTGGGGCCGACAAGACAGTCGCCGCCCTCGAACACGAGATGCAGCAGTAGGCGCCTCCAGGGGACGATGGCTGGAAGAACCCAAGGAGGTTTAGGCGGCCGAGGGGCTGCAGCCTCTAAGGCAATTAAGTAGAAGTTGAAGAGATTAAGGAATTAATTAGCCACCTAGCGCTTAATGGTTGGCGCAAGTAGCAATGGAGCATAGCTCCTATATGTACCCTGCATACTCGTTGAAGGAAGATAAGAAAGAAGTTATTCCCTAATCTCTCTCTCTCTATTCTTAATCTCACCCCTATTTGTGGTAGTCGCAAAACCCAGCACCTCCATTACCTGGTTCGAGTTATGAACTGAGAAGCCAAGGGCCTCCTACTCTAGGCGCCCAGATCCTTGACAACTTGGTATCAGCTAGCCGGCGATCTTCTTCCACCTCCGCCCCGCCCTCCAACCTTGTAGCCACCGCACCATCAACCCCTGCTTCACCCACCGCCTCAGCAGCCTCCACTTCCTTGCCAATGGCTGAGCCGTCCACCGCCGACCTGCCCAAGATGATCCAGGCCCTCACCACCACCATGAACGCCACCATCAGCGACCTTCAACAGTAGGTCGCCGCTCTTCAACAGGCGCAGCCACCGGCGTTCTCCGGCTCAGGATCACGAGGCTCAGGCCACGGGGACCGCCCACCTCGGTTCCAGAAGCTGGACTTCCCCAAGTTCGACGGGAAATCCGATCCGCTGGCCTTCCTTAACCGATGCGAGTCGTATTTTCATCAACAACAGACAGCGGTAGAGAGCAAGTTTGGATGGCGTCATACAACCTTGAAGACGGCGCCCAGATGTGGTTCCTCCAAGTGCAGCAGGACGAGGGTACGCCGTCTTGGCGCCGCTTTTCCAAGCTCCTCAACCTCCGCTTTGGGCCGCCGATCCGCTCCAACCCCCTTGGTGAGCTGATGGCGTGCAAGCGGACGAGCTCGGTAGCGGAGTACCAGAACCGCTTCGAGGCGCTGCTTCCTCGCATCGGCACGCTCACGGAGGCGCAGCGCGTACAAGCGTTCACGGCAGGACTGTAGCCGCCGCTCAGCCTCGACGTGGAAGTCCACAACCCGCAGTCCCTCGTCATCACCATGAGCCTTGCACGCAAGCTGGAGCTACGCGAGCAAGATTACCCCCCATTGTTCCACTCTGCTGCGCCCACAAGAGCCACGCCGCGGCCTCTTGACGGGGCCACCACCACAGCTGGCCCTGCCAGCCCCCACCCCGTGCAGTCGCGCCTTCTCTCACCGTCGAGGGCCGCCAGGTGAAGCGGCTGTCCCAATCAGAGATGGAGGAGCGGCGACGCTTGGGCCTCTGTTTCAACTGCAACAAGAAGTTTGGCAGGGGTCACAACCGCGTCTGCCAGCACATCTTCCTCCTCGATCTGGCCGAGGCCGATGGCGACGATGATCCTGAGCAGACCGACGCTGCGGTTGCCAGCCCGCTCATCTCACTACTCGCCATGGCAGGCGTCCGCTCCTGCGAGACCATGCAGGTCCGCATCCAGCTGGGCGGGGCGTCCTTACTGGCCCTGCTGGACTCGGGCTCCACCCATTACTTCGTCTTTGAGGAAGCAGCGGCACGCACCTCCCTCAAGCTCCGACCCCACAGCAACATGAAGGTCACGGTGGCGAATGGGGAACGGGTGCCGTGCCCCGGCGTCTACCGTGCCGTTTCCTTCTCCCTCGTTGGCGAACCATTCTCCACCGACTTCTTCGCTACCTCCGCCGTTACGACGTCGTCCTCGGCATCGAGTGGCTGGCCTCCCTTGGCCCGATCCTCTGGGATTTCGACGCACTCACCATGTCCTTCTGGCACCGAGATCACAGGTTGTGCTGGGCAGGCATCGCCGGGGCTCGCCCTTCTCTGACGACGTCTGGCGGGTGATCTCCTGCCCACCTTCGCTGGATGATCGCCCGTCGATGCTGGTCAGGCTGGCCGCCATGGGCGGAATACATCTACAACACCGCCTTTCAAATCCGACTCAAGACCACACCATTCCAAATCGTTTGACGGCCGTGAGCCACCCTCCATCCGCTCCTATGAGCCCGGTGAAACCAGGTGGCTGCATGTGGCCAAGACCATGGCGAACGCGATGAGATGTCGGTGATGCCGGGCCCTACCGGAGCAAGCTCGGGGACGCCTACAAGCGGTTCTACAACAAACATCACCACACCGTTCACTACAACGTGGGTGATTGGGTCCAACCGTCTCTCGCCATCGCGCCCGGCCTCCCTCCACGGCGTCACCAAAGGGAAGCTGCGGCCCCGCACTATGGGCCGCACCGCATCTCCGCCATCATCAACGACGCCGCCACCGCCTCGAGTTCCCTCCTCGCGCCGGTGCATGATGTCTTCCACGCCGGCCTCAAGAAGTTCATGCGTACTCCCGGCCACACCCCCGGCTCTGCCCTATGCATCATGGCGCCTCATAGCCGGGTTCCAGCAACGCGCCATGATCTAGGTCGCCCGAGGCGTCCCGCCAAGTCCTCATCCATTGGCAAGGCGAGCCCTCGGCCTCCGCTACTGGGAGGACATTGACAGCTTCACCGAAGCGCACCCAAGCTTCTAGCTCGAGGACGAGCTGCTCGTCAAGGGGGGGAGAGATGTCATGTGGGCCGACAGTATAGCCGCCGGCCTCGAACACGAGGTGCAGCCAGGGCAGTCCCCAAGGGGACGCATGGCCTGGAAGAACCCAAGGAGGTTTAGGCGGCTGGAGGGGCCGCAGTCTCTAAGGCAATTAAGTAGAAGTTGAAGAGATTAAGAAATTAATTAGCCAACTAGCAGTTAATGGCTGGCGCAAGTAGCAATGGAGCAGAGCTCCTATATGTACCCCTGTACTCATTGAAGGAAGTAAGAAAGAAGTTATTCCCTAATCTCCCTCTCTCTCTCTGCTATTCTTAATCTCACCCCCTGCTGTGGTAGTTAGGCAAAAAACCTGACACCTCCATTACTTGGTTCGAGTTATGAACTGAGAAGCCACCTACTCTAGGCGCCCAGGTCCTTGACAATCAAAAAAGAGGAAGGAAATCCCTCTTGTTATTAGCCCCCAGCTTGCAAAATTAAAACAAAAGCAAAAAAAAGGTAAGATTAGTTAAACACATATGAAGGGAGTAAAAAAAATCACCAAACTAATCAAGCATTTACCTGGTCTCCCAGTGGCTATAAGCTAGGATACACAGGAAATGGAAAAGGAAAGAAAACAAAAGTCAAAACAAATATTTGAAGTCTGGTTGCACATCCTAAATTCCTGCATAAGGTAGGACAAAAGCAAATAGCACCTTCTGATTTATCATGCATCATCAATGCGTACTTGCAACCAAGAAGAAACTGCAACCTGCACTATGAAGGGCTGAAGGCACTTCCTATTTACTGCAGCCAAGCTCGGAAGGTAAAAAACAGGTTGGATTCCTGAAATCTGAATCTCTGAATTTTCTTTTCATTAGGAACATGAGATTGCTTCCTCTGTGATCAATTACCTGCTCACTGAACAAAGCATAGACCAATATACTACGTGACAACAGTTGAAGAGAAATGGGATTTGGCGGTTGCCGTCGGAGCAGAGTCCGGCTCGGCGACGGATGGTAGGAGAAAGGGAGGGATGAGGCTAACAGGGCGGACCTCCCGGTCTGGGACACAGGTGCGCGGGGCCCAGCGGCCAGCGGGCCAGAGAGAGGAGAGGGTCGCTGCACGCCGACGCCCCTGCCCGCTGCTTGCCGGCGCCCCAGGGCGCAGCTTGCCATCGCCGGCCGCCCCTGCCTGCTGCTTGCCGCCGCCCTGGGCGCAGCTGCTCCCCGGCGCCTCTCGACGGAGCCCCTAGCCGACTGCAGGAGAACAGCGGTTGGACTGCTGGAGCCGGAGGAGCAGGAGAATGGCGCCGCGTCCGTGGATCTGGGGCTCCGGGCGGACGACTGACTGGGAGGGGCGGAGGTGGAAGTCGGGGGACCGGGGAAGGGGCCGGCGACGGGACTACGGGAGCAACCGAGATCATGTGTTGTTGCAACATAGGCCCTCTTTGGGATAGTTTGCCGTTAAGTTGTACCAAACTGGACAAAGTATCATCAACCCTGCATTACAATTCTCTGAGGCTCCAAATGACTAACAGATGCCAATATGTATCTGTTTTGTTATCTAATGTTTCAGTAAAGACTAACCTAGCCACCAGAGCGATACCCTGATTGATTACTAGTTTTGTGATGCTATTGATCTCTTAGGAGTTAGGAATCGAATTTCTCATTATTGTGCTGCTTGTTTTCCGTGATGCAGCTGTTGAAGAGATGCCCATTGCCATTGAAACAGACAAAACTAAAGCTCAACATTATGAGTTGCCAACTGCATTTTTCAAGTTAGTGCTTGGAAGGAATCTCAAATACAGGTTTGTGCGCACTCCTTAGTTTTAGCAAAAGACATATTCTGGTCAGATGGTATACTAGGAAGAGGTCTGTTTATATGAGTGGCTGATGGTGCAGTGTGTATACTCCCACTCCTTAGTTTAAGCAAAAGACATATTCTCTTTGGTTAATCCACACGAATACATTGAATCTTCCAGTTCCTGCTACTTCCCTGATGATTCAAGCACCCTAGAAGATGCTGAGGTTGCAATGATGGATCTGTACTGTGAGAGGTCAAAACTACAAGATGGCCAAACCATCCTAGATGTTGGATGTGGATGGGGATCCCTTTCACTGTACATTGCAAAGAAATATAGGAACTGCAGTGTAACAGGGATATGCAACTCTACTACACAAAAGGCTTTTATAGAAGAGCAATGTAGGTAAGTGTAATGGTTTCAGTGCTTCGGTGGTACATGGAGTCAGTTGATTATTTTTACATGTAGTGCCAACTTATGTTCCATGTAACCCTTCTAAGTGACCATTGCAGCCTATTCCTGTCACTGCAATTTGTTTCATGTTCATCATGTTGTTATATTGCTGTCAATTCTGCAGCTGTTGCAAACTTGTAAATAATGAAGTTCAAATATCATGAGCTGTTTAAGGATATAATTGTCCAAGACCTCATACTATTGACAAAAATTCTTTCACATGCATGTAGATTTGCTAGATATGCGGACAGATCTACCACCATTTGGTCTAACTTTGATTTCCCTTCCAGTAATAATTTGTTATGCCACATTGCCACTTCAATTCTGTTTCAGGGAAAATGAGTTGTCAAATGTTGAGATAATTGTGGCAGACATCAGCAAGTTTGAGATGTAGCGCTCTTTTGACAGGATCATATCTATAGAGATGTTTGAGGTATGATTCAGTTTGGTGTCTTGCTGTGCTTTCAATATTCATCAAGGCAAATGATCGTTTGTCATGGCCCATTATGCAGCACATGAAAAACTACAAGTCGCTTCTTAAGAAGATATCCAGGTGGATGAAAGAGGACGGCCTACTATTTGTTCACTTCTTCTGCCACAAAACATTTCCATATCATTTTGAGGTAGATTAATGATCCTGCGTTTTCACTGGTCATTTGGTGCATTCCACCACCTAATAAACTGCAGGCTTGTACCTGTATTTGTATTTGGCTGGTGCACAAAGTTGTAGCTAATCTGTCGGATGCACGCAGCATAGTTTTAATCTCAATATCTAAGGCATTCCATGTGAACTTAAGTTCTCAATATCTGATCCATACTGAACGCATTCCATGTAAACCGTCAGACGTGGACTAGGGGCGAGCAACAATTATTTTTATTTGCTAGGATTCGAACTCAAAACTTGGCTTTGATACCATATTGAGATGCATGCAACGACCAGTTTAATCCAAAAGCTTAAGCTAATGGGGAGAAGTGAGCAATTCACTTATACTTCAACAATTATGTTAATCTTCATCACCTCACAATTTGACAGGATAAAAATGATGATGATTGGATCACGAGGTATTTCTTCAGTGGAGGAACAATGCCATCTGCAAACCTACTTCTCTACTTTCAGGTAGTGTCCAATCATTATTTCTTTTTTAAGGAGTGCTCTCATGCATTAAGTATGAATACCGGTTGACTGGCTATCAATCAATACTCTTACGAATGTTTATATTTACTGACTCTGATAACATGCGGTTTTGATATTTTACTGACTATACTACTGCAGGAAGATGTATCTGTGGTCAATCATTGGCTTATCAGTGGCACGCATTATGCGAGAACTAGGTACTATATACCTCTGTCCAAAAAAAATGTAAATCTAGATACATTCTTGGTTAACTTGTCCAAACTTTGACTAAACATATATGTAAGATAATTTAGCTTGGTACTATGTTAGATTTGTATTCTTTTGTGGATGGAGGGAGTATATCCTTCCAAGCTTCAAACTATCCTCGCTGTAATAATCCATGCATTCTAAACTGATTTTTTTAGTCAGCAACTCCTGTGACTATTAGTGAGGAAATGCAAAAGTTGCATTTCAAGCTTTATCTTGTAAGTAGAGGATTTATCATTTTTGCCATTTGCACTGTCGTGTTTTATACTGTAAAGGACAAAATGTCAGGCAACAAGTGCATCGACATCCAGTACAGTGTATTGATTAACTTAAGCACTTGGGGTCATTTGTGCAGCGAGGAGTGGCTAAAACGTATGGACAAGAGTATCACTTCAATAAGACCGATCTTCGAGAAAACTTATGGGAAGGAATCAACTACCAAATGGATAGCTTATTGGCGGACGTTCTTCATCTCGGTAGCTGAACTTTTTGGATACAACAATGGAGATGAATGGATGGTCGCACATTACTTGTTCCAAAAGAAGTAGAGGTTACTGCTAGCAGTATAGCATAGAACCACTTGGAAGCACCCATTCAAAAGTCAATATGTTTTGAGTAATTTTGTCAAGTACCTCGACGAACAACTTGTATCCCATACCAATAAGATACTTCGTAGTGGTTTCAAAAATAAAATCTGGAATCACGTTGTGAAATTTCATCCTGGACAGTTCCAGTTCTTAGTTCCATATTTTATGCCCTCAGATGTTTTGTAGAGTTAGGCCAATTCTTGCAAGAAAACAAAGGATGGTTTGGATAATCCAAACTCCGGATTTTTTTCCTCAAACGTTGTAGGAGAGCTGTGTGTCATTTTATTAAGATAAGAAGTACAAAGTGTGCCATAACTGAGGAGTTTTAGCTACTGATAATGGTGTACAGAACAACACTTCACCAAGATACCTGATCTCAAAGAAATCACACTGAAAATTGTAATCGGACCCTCCAAGAAAATGTATTGTAGGCTATAGCTACAAAAACATACAGCATCCCAGAACTGAATTCAGTTGTAACTTCAATTGTTTGAGTACAAGATATAGGCCATTTAGCCTAAACCAGATCTAACAAATCTAGACTAGTAACACAACTTATTCCTACAATACTATCTTCTTTCACTATAGAACTATTGCTCTTTATTTACATCTTAACTCAAAAGGACAGTGATGAATCAAACTATATACAACAAACAAAACAGTCATCTCATGCCTTTGTTAAGATGTCCGCAACTTCCATTGTTGTATTGCCGCATGCAAGGAATGGTTGGGAATTATGGATAAATGTGGAAGCCTCTGATTTGTCACTGGGGATATCTTGTATTTTTCGAGCCAAGCTTTGATTGCCCTGTGCTCATAGGTGTGCCCATCAGCAGCAACGTAAGGATCTTCCATTATCTCCTGCATCAAAATTCTTCCATTTAGCTAGAGTGGCAAAGGGGTAAATGGAACTGTTGATGTAAAGTACCTAGCTAATTTTACCTGCAGTATCGGACAGAAGAAGTGGCTTGGTGCAAGGATATTTTCGAGTTTGAAAGAAACAGTAACCCTGCTTAGGATATTTTCGAGCTCTGGAAGCACTTCCGACTCAAGGTTAGGTCTGTCCCTGCATTTTAAGGCTGTACACCACAACCCAAGTTTTGCCAACATCTCGGCCTCAGCAATTGGCCAATCAGGCTGAGACTTGTCGAGGATATCTGATAATATCCCCCTTTTAATTGCCTCTTCTACACTACTTACCAGCCCATGTGGACGCTTGCCAGTTAGTAGTTGAAGAATGATAATACCCAAAGCAAAAAGATCTGATTTTGGTCGAATTGTCCCAGTTAATTGATACTCCGGATCCATGTAATACAGAGTGCCAGCGATGACAGTGTCTCTGTACTCTGTTAACCCTTCTGGCACAAGATCTGATATGAGCTTTGCAAAACCAACATCACCAATTTTGCTTACATAATTCTTGTCCAGCAAGATGTTCCCAGGCTTTAGGTCACGATGGACAATGGGCTCTGGTTTCGTCCCATGCAAGAAAGCAAGCCCACAAGCAACATCAAAGATAATTTGGAATCGAAGAAACCAATGGAGTGGCTGCCCTTTATTGTTGATAAGTAGATCTTCTAAACTCCCATTCTCCATGTATTCATACACAAGGCATCCAATTTCAGGACAAAACCAAGCAGTAAAACCAAATTGGGATGGTGAAGTTGGCTGAGAATCTCCACCTGTCACACAATAGATCAATGTAATGAATCATTTAACCACATGGTATGTTATGTTTATGACATAGTACAGCTGGTACAAAATGTAGCAAGTTCAAAAAAGGCCAAAAAAAACACACATACATGCAACTTGAGGTTTCAAAATTTCGAAAAATAAGTAATTGACTATGTCCAATGAGAAAATTAGAAACATATAAATCAGCGTACCTCTCTCAAGAACTCATCAATCTTATTGGTGGAATCTTGTTGAATAACTTTTACAGCTACTTCAGTGTGGTCAAGGGTACACCTGTATACGTTCCCATAGCCACCCTCACCAATCTTCTTTGCATCAGAAAAGTAATCAGTGGCAAGCTCTATTTCATGTTTCGAGTACTGCCTGCAACTTTTGACCGTTGATAAAAGGGCATCCACAACCTTAGCATTCTCAATAGACACCATGTTAGCTAATATTTCAGCCTGGTGCTTGGAATAGGTCTCGTGTGTAAATGCATTTTTTGCCATCTCAACTGCTCCAATTGCTTCTAAATGTTTGGTTTTCTCATCTGCAACCGTCTGTTTCAACATTTCCTCTCTCTGCAGTGCCTCTTGCACCTTATTCACATCTTCACAGCACTCACTAGAAAGTAACTGAATCTGAAACAGTAAAAATTAAATAGGCATATAAGTAAAAATCTTCTGTCGGAGGGGGAACCAAGGATACTAAATGAAAGACTTAAGTTTGGACTGCACCAGCTAAATCATGAGATCATTATCAACCTTCGATAGTTAAGCGTAAATAAGAATGCCTCATAGTGAATCAACAGACAGATTTTTAAAATAAGACTTTACTTTTAAGGGCCAAGTAGTGTACTATCATGCATCACTGACCTTTTTCTTAGCATGGGCGAGATTTCCACAAGCTCTGTCATACATCATCAAAGTATCCTTCAGCTCCTTCCTCAGTTTTTCTTCTTCATCTATATGTTGGTACTGGAAATGAAGCCAGAAAACAAAGTCAGTGGTACTGAATTTTAGAGTATTTCCAGAAATGAATTGATGTATCTGAAAGTGAGCACTAGCCAGAATGTTCTTAAGGATGGAAAAAGCTCTGACCTCTTCAACTGAGCTTAAGGCAACATAATGAACTTCCTTCAATTGGCTAATAGCATCAAAATCATTGTTCCTTTCTCTCCCTGGTGTCCTTCGACCTAAGCTTCCTAAAAAACCTCTTCTATGACTTTCTGAACTTTTAATGGCGTTGGAAGAAGTGCTTAGAGAACTGCAGACTTGAGAGAATGAGCCTGAACTAGAATTTCCAGAATATTTTGGTATCTCATCATCAGCCAGATTATTCAAAGCCTGTTTGTCTTGCAACCAGTCCCTCTGTATTTGATCAAATGCTTTATGACTTATTGACTGAATCCGAATAGAAGCGTTCGACTCTGTAAAGAAACATATATTTGGGGAAAAAAGAAACTCAAAACGAATAGTAAACAAAGACAAAATTATTGAAGGAAAGGAAACTGAGCAATACATACTGCTATTTCGAGCCTGATTTGCAATTTTTATTGTTAATCTGCGCCGGGACACGACAAATATGTTGCAGAAACTTGGCACAGTTTTCAGAACTGTAAAAGGCACATCTTGGAGCCGTAAAATCCTGAAAAGGGAATAATAGCACCATTTGTCAATGATTGGCTAAAAATCGATGGTGACAAAGTTCAGAATATAAACAGACAAACCCATTATTTTAGTTCTTCCTCTTCTTTCAAACTGGGTAACGCCCATTTCCATTAAAAAAAATAACAACAAATATATTTTATTTATTAATATGCATTTGAAGTAGATAATGGGTTCAGCCAAGCAACATTGAAATGTTATCCCTAAGTAATATATATATTGACACGGCTATACATGCAGAAATGTAAACTAGTCATATTGAAAACGCAGAGCACAACATGGCATGTACAGGGTTTAAACTGGAATTTTAATTTTTCAGTTTGATAGGAGTTGGTACAGAATCATTCGATGGACAGCTAACAGAAAAAATTAATTAAGGGTACAGGACTTGAGAAAGAGTCTAGAAGGCTACCACAAGCAACAAAAGTAGATCCACCAAAAAGATGTGGCAGTTGAGGCACATAATGCACCAAACTATACAACTGAAAAAGAAAAAAGAAACCAGCTGCTAATCCTGCTTTGCAAATGACATCTTCTAGCTTCACAGAAATATATTTATGAGAACTGATCAAGGCAACCTTTGCACAAAAAAGAATTGTTAGCGAAGGTATGTGAGTAGTGAATTGTGATGTCTGATGTGGGACGCTGAAGAGGGGAGTTTTATGCCTTCCAAGAACAATTCTTTTCCATCTTTGCATGTACATCTTTTGAGGTGATCACAAATTTAGAAAAAAGAGGATAAGCACTAGGTAATGCTGAGCCTTTTTGTGGCAAAATATCCCAAAATGGACACTCTTTATCTTTTTCCAATGCATTCCTAAAGGTGGTCAACAAGAAATTTTCAACCAACTGCTCAGTTGGTACAAAAAGCAGAGATCAGTTGTACTAGTCGTACATAACTTGCACAGATCAGCATTCAGCTGGTATTAAAGCCGGTTGAAGCTGATTTGTTGTGAGAGAAGAATGCTGTAGATTCTAGCTAATAAGCCGGCTGATAAGTTCAAACGAACATGCCAAATAGGTTAGTCCTATCATATTTTACTCAAAAACATAAAAGGGCTTAAAAGAGGTTGGTCTTCATAAAAAATAAGATCAATCCAATCGTACGTGCATGCACCCAGCTTTCCAAAGACAAATGCTGCGCGCACATCCCACTATCTCAAAAGGTTTGTCTGTTTATATTTTGAGTTTTGTTTTCTTTTTGTTCCCTAGCAGAGTAGCAGTGCTTGTACACATCTCACTATGCCAAATGCGCGCGCGCATCTCACTAAGTCACTATCCCCTTTTTGCTCCCTTGCTTTCCTTTTGTTTTAATTAGGATAGGAAAAAGGCTAAACCGTTGATAGCCCATGATCCATCACATCACTTTTGGGGTTCTCAAAAGCAAAATTCTAGCCTTTGTGCTTGGAGAGATTTGCAAAAAGCGCTAGCCTTTGACAGAAATGACGCTCAATCCTCACGAAATGTTTGTTCACCTACGACCCTATGTCACTGTTGCATGCCAAAGCGTTAGGCTGGCAGAATGAAGCTCATCTCACTATCTCCAAAAAGGGGACACCATCTCCGAAAAGGGACACTCCTTTTTGCTCCTTGTGTCCTTTATTTTATTTCATTTCAGCAAAACTTAACAGCAATTCCCTAATAAATAGTAGTAAATCCGAACAACATCGGCATTGGTTTCTCAAAAGTGAAAATTCCAACCACCTTCTGTACCAGGAGAAAATGTTAACAGAATTAAATCCTCACCTCCGGAACCAGCTGAGTGTGGCGGATCCGAGCACGAGACTACGGACGCCGGACTCCGCCGCGTACTTCACCAGCGCCTCCGCGACGCTATCCCCTTCCAGAACCACCGTATCCACCTGCGAATTCAGTCGATCAGAAACGACGCAGTACCAGCAAAGCTAGGATGCAGAGTGAAACGCGTGGGGTCACTCACGGTTCTGCCGCCGCGGCCGACGAGGCGGCGGAAGGGGAGGAAGACCTCCTGCGCGCGCGCGCGGCAGTCCTGCGCGTACATCTCCACCACTTCCCGCTCCATCTTCTCCACCGGCACCCTCTCCCCCGCTTCGCCACACCGAGAGAAATCATGGAGCCCAACGTCAGGTCGCTGCCATTTGAAACCCAAAGGACTCGAGGAAGGGGAGGGACTAGGAGGACGGTAAGTGAAGTGATCCTTACATGGAGACGGGACGAAGGAGACGGGCGGGATGACGTGGACGAGCGCGACGCGGCCGCCGGCCGGGACAAGGCTGGAGGCGGCCCACCGCGCGGCTCGGCGGCTGGCGCGGCCGTCCCCGCGCACGGCCACCGCGACCTGGACCTGGAAGACGCCCCCGCCGTCGCCCGGCGAGGACGACGAACCCTCCATGCCTCCCTGCGGCGCCTGAGGAGGAGGAGAGGAGGTGGCGAAGAAGTCAACTCAGCTGAGCTGGTGCGGTCTGCGGCGGCGGGAGCGGCGGGGAAGCAACGGCCGGGCGGGCGGGTTGCTTCGAGAGCACGGGGCGGTTTGCGTTGTTTAATGATGACGAGCTCGCTCGTTCAACGCATGTTTCGGCGGCAGTCACCGCGACCGTGACGTTCGGATGGTGACGTGGAGGCCGGGGCGTCTTCCGTGGGGCCCTCGGTGGGACCGGGGGAGGAGGGCCGCGTGGTGGCGAGTTTTTCTCGGGAGTGAGATCCGGATGAAGGGTGGAGCTGCTGCAGCGGAGTGTTGGTTTCGGTTTGGTCGGCGATTTCGGGGTGTTGAGCTTTATCTAGTTGAGACGGATGAGAAAAATCTGAGTAAAAAAATCGTGGATCTCGAACTCACTTCTTTCGACTATCCAGTTTCACCATGAAGTTTGAATCTTCTCTTTCGACAATATTAAGGGCTCGTTCGGCTAGGGCTGTTCCTGGTGAGAATTGTTTCTGACGAAGGTTTAGCTATATAAATTACACCCGCAATCCTGGTACGAATGGTTCCTGGTCACCATTTCCTGACAACCAATGCATCCTAAGGGTTTTTAGTTTATCGGATTCGGATTTTTAGAAAAAAAAATCTTTTGATGACTTCACGGAATCAATTTGGGCATGCATGAGCCAAGAAGAGATAAGAAACTATACTCAAAATAAACTAAAAAAGGATATTTGAACTATTCGTGACCTCGTATGGTCGCATTGACCTTGACGCCCAAGAGGTCAAGTACAGCGTCTCCTATTTAAGACCCTCTTCGTTTGAACTTACTAGCAGTACATTTTTAATAAAATCATAGTAATTTTCTCTCACATTAAAATAGTATCAATTATTTTTTCAGCTAGCCGAACATGGCTCACACTTAGTACTGTACATCTCCGAGGCATCAATTACACATAGAAAATCGAAAAATTAAGAAAGAATTTGACGGCAGCGAGGCTAGTTCTCTCTAAACAGCCGTAGACAAAAGGTAGGCAAGAAGCAATGGCACTGTTTATTTGCACGGATGCGTACTCAGTGTATTTCTTCTTCCAAGAACCGATTGGCACCCGTGTAGCACATGCTAATATAATAACAGTCGCATGCCAAGCTACGGTGAAAAAGACTAGCGGGTTGTTCGGCAAGACTTACGCCTCGTTTGACAGGGCTTCTTTAAGCGACTTTAGGAGCCGTTTGGAGCTGTTTTCTATTAAATGGGATAAAATAAAACGGCTCTACCGATGAAGCCCCTAAAAACGTGATCTCACATAGTTTTAGGGTGGGAAGGAGCTAAAAATAGTGGCTTCTCTTGGCTTCACCTCATTCTACATGGCGTTCTCTGAGAGCATATTTTAAAAAAAACTATATGTGAAGCTGTTTTGCCAAACGATTTATCAAAACGGCTACAGCTCCACCCATAGAGCTGTTCATAGAGCTGAAGCCTCAAAAAAGGGCTTCATGGGTGAAGTGGAGCCGTGCCAAACGAGACCTTACTGTAGCAGCGGCTGATTTGTATGACTGATTTATTGTAAGAGAAAAACACTGTGAAAAATAGGGCTAATTCTGGCCGTAGATTTGACGTCAAAGCCGCACCAAACCTTAGAAGCAGTAATATAAAACAGACGATGCAACATTAGGTGTGTACTAGTGTGTTTTTAGTCGATCCATTTCATATTTAACTAATAATTTATAGGAGTACAAAAAAGATTTAACATTTACAACTTTTTTTCAGAGCGTTTGACTAGTTT
This sequence comes from Miscanthus lutarioriparius, assembly GCA_904845875.1. Classification (NCBI taxonomy): domain Eukaryota; kingdom Viridiplantae; phylum Streptophyta; class Magnoliopsida; order Poales; family Poaceae; genus Miscanthus; species Miscanthus lutarioriparius. Next base: position 25,846,442 of record CAJGYO010000019.1, on the reverse strand, counting down.
CATTAAGAG